>VWPU01009710.1:0-25262 GCA_013398955.1 Callaeas wilsoni | reverse complement strand
GGAAGGAGAAGGAAGGAGAAGGAGCCCGCGCTGTCCCCGGTTCCCCGTGAGGGAAGCCGCGTCCCGGGCTCCGAACGCGCGCGGCGCTGCGGCGGCAGCCCCGGCCCACAGGGGGCGCTGTGGCGAGGGCTCTGAGGGGCAGCCCCGGGCAGGGCCCCGCCTTTACCGGCCCCGCGCTCCGCCCCGCGCCCGCCGAGGCCGCCGCCGCTGCCCCGCGGAAAAGCGCTGCATCTAAAGCGGCGTGGGCGGCGTTTGGGAGGGGATTCTGTCCCTTTGCCCCTCTCATTTGAGACCCCACCTGCAGAGCTGCCTCCTGCCCTGGGGCCCAGCACAGGAAGGACCTGGTGCTGCTGGAGCCAGTCCAGAGGAGGCACCAGGATGATGAGAGGGATGGAGCAGCTCTGCTGTGAGGAAACGCTGGGAAATTAGGATTGTCCAGCCAGGAGAAGAAAAACTTCGGGGTGACCATATTGTGGCCTTCCAGTATCTGAAGGGAGACTACGAGGAAGAGAGGACAAGGGGGAATGGCTTCACAGAGACGGGAGGTTTAGATTGGCTACTGGGAAGAAATTGTTCCCTGTGAGGCTGGTAAGGCCCTGGCACAGGGTGCCCAGAGCAGCTGTGGCTGCCCCTGGATCCCTGGGAGTGTCCAAGGCCAGGCTGGACGGGGCTGGGAGCAAGGCGGGACGGGGGAAGCTGTCCCTGCCCATGGCACGGGTGGCACTGGATGGGCTCTGAGCTCCCTACCCGCCCAAACCAGTCTGGGATGGTGGCACCGCCCCGCCCGCAGCGCGAGCAGCCAATGAGAAACGAGCACCGCCCACTGGCCCGCCCACAGTGGGCGGGGCCTCCCCGGCACGCGGGTACCTGAGGGGCATTGCGGCGGGGCCGGGTTTCATCCTGGCGGGTCCCGGTCCCGGTCCCTGTCCCTGTCCTTGTCCTTGTCCTTGTCTTTGTCTTTGTCCCGATCGCGATCCCGATCCCGTCCCGGTCCCGGTCCCCAGTCCGGAGCCCTGCCTGCCTCGCTGGCCGAGAGCTTTTCTGTCACTTGGAGTCCAGCCGGTGTCCCGGGAGCAGCAGGTGAGGCGGAGGCAGCCCCGGAGTGCCCTCAGGGCCTAGGGAGGCTCTGGCGGCGCGGATCGAGTTCTCTCCGGGAGTCGTTTATTCCAGGTTATTTTTATTAGGAAGTTGTTTCAAATTCAAGACACAAAGCCGATAAAACGCCACTTCGGAACACATCATAGGGAAGTGAAAGCTAATTTCAGCCACAGAGTTAAGTTTGTTTTCTCTCAGCAAGAGGTAATTCTGCCACAGACTTGGCAGCATGAACCGAAATGCCAGTTCTCTCCAAAATCAGAATTTATGCTGTACCATACACGTTATCCTGGAAGTGGTTTGTGTTTTGGAGAACCTCGTGGCTAGAGCACCAATAGAGAGGAAAAAGATTGAAAAGCTTTATGTACATTTTCTATGAACAGCATCCGATGCTGTTAATCCGTAGCCTGCAAATGCTGTACAGTACAGCATTTGAGGGCTTAAGACAACTCAAATTCTTTTTCAAGACACATGAAACCTGTTTTGTTATAAAACTATCAGTATCAAGACAAGTGAAATACGACAGATGTCAGGGCTGAGCTTCATCAGCTGCTGTGTGGTCTCTGAGAGGTACCAAAACTGGCTGAGGTTGCCCTGTGACACAGGAAGCTCCCACTGAAATCAGTTACTTAGAAAAATTAGACAAGGGAAATGTGAATAAGGATGTTTAGAGACACAATAAGGGCATCAACAACTTACATCTTTATGTTTATGCTTTAGAACAAACTGTTTGACAGGAGAACGAGAGAACATGTGTGATGTGCTTTCAGAATTATCACCTGGAGGGATCTGATCTTTTGTCACTTTCCCCTGACGCAGGTGCAGAGGACAGGATAAATGGGTATTTTTGCTGCCTTATGTGGCAGTACTCTCTCAATGAGTTAAAAAATACCTTCAGTTACTAGGATGCAGAGAAAACTGCAATTAAGCACCTCACAACAGCAGGAAACTACAAAAGACCTTTATCCCTGGATTCTGTTAAAGGCACTAGTACATGAATAACATGTTGATTTCCAGCTTAATTTATACCAATAACTTAGAGAACTAAAGCAGTAACAGGTATTGTCCTGTCCTGGTACACAGTGCAAGTATCCCCTAGACCTAAATAACAGTAACCCTAGAGCTTATGCAGGAATGCTCAGAAAATTAATGCCCTGTTTAGAGGAAGAAAAAAACCAAATCACAAACCCAAAACACTTCAGCAGGAAGTTTGGTGGCTTGAGTCTGAATTTACAGAAAGGTTTTTTTGTATCACTTTTTCCTGTTTTCTTAAGGCACTGGGGTGGTTTTGTACTTCTGGGGGAGTGGAGGGCTGGGGAAGCAACAGCAGGTTCTGCAAGCTGCCTTGGCATTCAGTGCATCTCAAAGCAGGAGTGGGCATCTTCCAACTTACCGAAGAAATAACAAATAAAGAGATAAACTCTGGTCCTGTCATTACATTCTGGTGCTAGGAATTTGAGGAATGAAACCCAATTATGTGTAGATGTGTTTCACAGGAATAGAATTCATTATGAGGGAGAACGTAACAGAAGGAAATTGCTTTATTTGCAATCAGTTTCTATCCCTGTAGGGCAACAATCTTGGAACCTGAACCACTGGCTGTGGTGCTAGTTTTACTGATTTTCCTGGAAAACTGGCTTGCCCAGTGTGGCAAAAATGACACTCTAAAATTTTTTCTTTCTGCCAGTACTACTTTGGGACAACGCACCCCAGCTGGGCACTAGCCCATCATCTCTTCAGAGCAGAACCATTGTAGGGACAGTCTCAGGTACACCTGGGAGCCAGGAAATTGCTCTGCTGCCTGCTGTGGGAAACTAATTTCTAATTTCAGCTTGAGACCCTCATGGATTTGCTGCCAGTGCCATTCTCCCAGCTGAGCCTGACTTAGGAGCAAACAGCAGATCAGGGCCCTGTTTCTTGTTCTGGTTCTTGCAGCATGAGGTCCCAGGCCCTGTTTTTAATTAACATCTATTGCTAATCAGCTGTGACAGAGTGGCACAAGCCTGACTCTTCTCTGGTGTGTGATCTCGTGTGTCCCTGCCAGCCTAAAGCTCAGCCTGGACACGGCTCAGTGAGCAGTGCCTGCCATGCCCAGCTCTTAGTGCAGTGCCACAGCTCGTGGCTGGACGATTGGAAAAGAGAAATCCATGTAAAAAACAGCAAGATGTGTCAGCTAAACAGAGACTTGGAGCAGCAGCACTACCCCAGATCCTGAAGCGACAGAAAACTGATGGGAGTTTGAGTTTCTTTTGGGAATAAGAGATAAAAATTAATTAACAGATAACGGGTGGTGTATCCCACACAAACATGCACTAGAGTACCCACATTTCCTGAAATCCCATTTTGTTCCACTGTATTTCAGTGGAACAAAGACCCCATGACTTGTAAATTCCAAGGCCTCTTAGACATTGGACTACTGCAATGTGTAGTTTAACTGAACTTCTCCCAATCATGTATGGAACAACTGCATCAGGAATCTGAACTGGTGATCACCAGATCTGCTGCTGTTGGGATATAGTTAGCGAAAAGCTGTTCTCTGAAATGGTGAATTATCTCGAGTAAGCCAGAAATTAAGAGATCCTGAGCCTTTGATGTAATTTATTCTTCTGGGGACATCCTTTCTCCCTTCTAGGCTGGTTCAAAAGGAACATTCTCTTACGAATAAATATGACAGATAGAAAAATTAAAATATAGAAACAAACTATGTAAACGCAAGCCCTGAGGTATTTCAAGCACACAGTGTAATTTTTATACCTGAAATGCAATCTAAAGGTGCCAGTAAGAAAACTTACTTCATGGCTCTGTAAAAATGTCCCATCTTTCTTTCCTGCCTTCCACCCCCAGGAAAGGGCGAGAGGTTGAGGTAAGAGCCCCGTGGAAGCTGTGATAGTCACAGAAGCAGAAACTGAGGATATTAAAGTGCTGTGCGTCTTTTTCTGACCACTTTCACTCTTTGTTTGGCTTCCACAGGCCAGTTAGATTCTCCAGAGATCTGACAAAAGGACTGCTTTCTGGACCTAGGCTCCACTCCTGCACCAGTTTGTAGCCACAGCGAGGCTTTTGGGACAAAGGGGCTGCTGAATGTGGATTTTAGTGGCCCCCTGAACTCACAGTTGGGTTTTTTGATGGACCTCAGCCTAGCTTGGGAAGCTTAAGCACACTTTGCACTGTAGTTGGTCCCAAATGACTGCCTGGTCTTGCCAGCTTCCCACCTCTTTCCCCCTCTTCCTTTAGCCTGGATCTCCTTGGACATGTTTTCTCCCCCAGAGCTTTCTGCATATGCATGAAGGGTCCAGTCCTACAAAAAATAAATACCCAGTCTCTGCATGACAGTGAAGTCAGTGGGTCTACTCACATGAATTCAAGTTTGCTGGAGCAGGCCCTTAGGCATTAATTACTTTTTAAAATAAAGTCCAATTTTATTAGTTCTGCTCTGTTTGGGCTTTGGAAATAAAGTCACAAGATGGATCGTAGGTGTTACTTTTTACAATGGCATTTGTCCCTCTGCTAATCCTTGGCAAACAGGGGCTGGGTGTGAGAGGGTTGCAAGCACTGTGTCCCTGTGGGATATGCACATCCTGCACAGGGACACTCTGGATGCACACACGTGTTCCATTTGCACATACTCACCTAGACAAGGTACTGCACATCCAGGCACCTGCTCACATCCGGGTGTATTTGTAAGGAGAGAGATGCATGTGCTTACACAGTCTACACGTGTGTAAACTCTTCATTGCACATATACAAACATTAAAAATCAAATTAGTCTTAGATGCATCTTTGCTTTTTTTTCATTAAAAAGGACATTTTAAACCCCTTTTTTTGTTCACTTCAGTTTTACTGTAACTAATACAATTCACCTGATCACCTAATGGGATATTTTCCTCTCAGTATGTTAAAACACTGATTAAAATGCATTACAATTATTAAATTGGGTAGAAGAGCACTTCTCGTAAGCTTAGTCTGGAACTCCTGGGGCATAGTTGTGCAGTGACAGTTTTAGATCATGTCTCTCATGTTACGGATCGTACAGCACAGAACCATGCTGAATATCATGCCAAAGATCTAGAAGAGAAGGGATGTGATTTAGGGATCCACTTACAAAACAGTTATAAAACAATTTGCATATCAGAACAATCTGAAGGTCCCTATGGCAGAGCAGTGACTGCTTCCATCTACAAATCCCAACACGTCAGACAATAAACATGGAAGAGGTTTCACTGATTTTATCTGCTCACACTGGTTTCACTGTTCTGTGTTCTAAATGTCAGGCAAGCATGACTGCCCCAAACACTAACGTTATTAACATCAATTTAAGTCACATAATAACTGTGACTATTGGTGGTGTCCTGGTATTGCACCAGAAGGTTCTGAGGTTCAGAATGCTTCTACATGGAATATTACATTTGAGTAAGAGCAGAGGGTGATTCCAGAGCCCCTGAGCTCCTAACAGTTCCTGTGCTCAAGAGCAAGACTATACATTAAATCTAAAACTCCACTTGTGTCAGGGACCTTGTTAACTGGAGGGAATGATAAAAGCAGATAACGGTGTTGCCAGAGGCTCTGCTTTCTTGCCACAGGTTGATTCTCCAAAGCCACTGCCTCCTGAGGCTGCACTGCTGCGGGTGGGAGATGAGCAGTTAAACACAGGGTCCACGTCCCCTTCCCACACATCTCCCTAAGGACGGGCACAGCTGAGCTCCCAGCCCAGCGAGTGGCAGAAACAAGCACAGAAAATCGTGCATTTCTGCATTTCTGCTGCTGAAGAGGTTGTGGTCACTTCAGGGCCTTCGCTGTGTCTAAGGTGGGGATCCAAGGGGAGGTGATCCTGGTTCTGGTGTGTCCTTGATGCTATTGAACCCTGTCCCACCCCCGCTGCCTTGCTGTATTTTTGAGTCCCTTCATGTTTCATACAAACCCCAGGACTATTTAATCCCCACACCATGGTTTCTGTTACCTGCAGAAACCCTTCAGCTGCTTTTCAGTGTCCCCATAAATCCGTGAACGTCCTGCCCTTCCCAGCAGCTAAAGGAGTGTTTCTTTACTGATACTGTGGCTCCTCGTGCTGCTGGTGTCTTAGTCTGAAGGAAATCATGGCACAGACGTGCTGGAAAAAGCGTTGTGCTGAAGCCTGGTGAGCCCCGGGCTGGCGGTCCTGCTGTGTCCTTGGGACAGGGTGACACCTGTTGGTCACAGCTCTAGTGGGTACTCTCTATTCCTCATGAAAACGAAGGAATGTATCCGTAAGGATTTAAAGCATCAGCCTGCAGTTGTTTTGGATTAAATGCTGCTACAGCCTTTTGTTTTTCAGTTTGGTTCATGTGCACTCTGCTTTCCTACTATTAAAATAAAAGAAGATTACCACTACTTTGGACCCTGTCTAAGGACACGAAATGAGCCTGTAAAGCACAGTCACACAGCTCTGCCTGCACTGATGGGGGCAATTCCCAGGGAGAAGACACACTGGAAGCAGTAAGAATTGAGGAATCTCACCAGTTGCTACAAAATACCCTCCACAAAGCATTGAGTAAAGGACAGGGTACTGGGCTCAAGGAGAGATTTCAGAACATGGATTTACTCACTGTGATGCTAGCAATTGCAATTCCAACAATTCCAACTAAGTGCAGATTAGTATCAATTACATTCTGAATTTCAACCAGGCAGTTCTGTTAAAAACAAAATTAAAATTTTTTTTTATGCCTGGAAATCTATATTTCAATCAATTCTATCAGCTGTTCTTACTGAACAACAGATAAACACGAAAATATTAGTGCAGTCACCATCCTAACTCCTGCATCCAAACCTTGGGTTTTGGTGAATAATTTTCCCAGCATCTTCCCTTTTTTAGTGAGGCATCTGTACCTCTTGCCTGGAGAGGCTGACACATGCAAGTAATTTTCTTACACTCGGTTTTCCCTAAATTTAAACTCCTTTATATAACAGGCCATGCTAAATCAGGAGGTTTGGTGCTTCATTTTGACATTGTACTCACAAGCAGATTCCAGAAAAGACAGAAATTACAGAAATATCTTTCTTAACACCAATGAAGTTTCTAGTCAGGAGGCTCCATGCATGAAGGTGGGCTCTTGCCAAAATTCAGCCTCCATGGGGAACTGGGGGTCCTGTTCTGTTACCCCTTCTCACTTTTCCTTTTGGGTGATGCAATGTTGTCTCAGCTACCACGGGAAGCCACAAACAGGCATCACAACTGAGGGCAATATGTTTAATTCTGCCCCCACTCTGCTTCATTCCATAAGGAATTTCATGCTGGAATTTGCAAGGTAAAAAGGAAATTCTTCCTTTTTTTTTTTCTTACAGAATGTCTCCAATTTTACTAAAGGACTGACATGAAAAAGTGATTGGAACAAGCAGGACAGAGGACACTTGCCTTTGGCAGCTGGATGTTCTCTGGACAGGGTAATCCTGTTTGTTGTTCCACATTACCTTTACCACAGCACTGGAGCTGAATGAGAGAGAGATGAAGGATCAAAGAGGGGAAAACCACAGATTGTTTCATACTGAAAGTCAGTTAGTACTTTAACACTGAAAGTGAGACAATAAATATCTAAAAGGATCTGTCCAGATTAAGTAATGGCCTTATTCCCTATATTTAAACTGTTGCTTCTGGTAGAGTTCCAACTGCTTGGAACAAAATTCTCAAAAATTGGTTTCAATTGTCTGAGGCCACAGCAAACAGCCACATTTGTATTAACAACAATGTCCAGAAGGGATTTTTATTACAGTATTTCATAACAAAGCAAACAAGTGGATTTGGGAAAAGCAGATCTCTGGCTTACAAGAAAACAGGAGTTGTTAAAGGGAGAATGCAGAAAGTTCAAATATCACATACAGAATTATGGGCAATGCACAAAAGCTACAGCAGAGAATGCTGGAATTTTATTTCTGACACAACATCGTGCTGGGTTTGGAGACAGTAATAAATCAGAGTTTCAGAGGGTTTGTTTTTCCTGTTTGCCTATCTCCCACAAAATGCTTAGAATTCCTCTTTGGGTCAGAAATAAGAGCTATGGGAGAAGGACAACAGGGTCTGAGGTTGTGAAATGTTTGTTCTAAAGAACGTGGGAATTGCTGTAAGGAGCAACAAAGCTTGGGCTTTTTCTCCATGGGAGGCAGTGTAGATCCAGGGTGGACACAAACAGGATTCAAGAAGTCACAGGTTGCAACTGATTGAGACATTCACTTTTTGGGTGGCCTGAGCTGTGTCACACATGTGCTTTTGCTCTTTCACCTACTTGGTTCAGCCAGTGGCAGGATCTGCCACACTGTAGGTCCTGGGACTCAGGTCACGTTTTCTATGACAGATGCAGAGGGATGCAGACATTTCTCCCTCTCACTGCATTTGCGAGTATTTATCTGTGGATTTCAATATCCAGAAGGGCCATAATATTCATTTCTTCTGCACACAAAGACCAGAAGCATCAGAAGTTTCAAAGCCTGGCTAACTGCACTTTCAAATGTAGAGATCCAAACACCAGAATTCTGACAGAGCCCTCAGGAAACTCTCAGGGCTGTGAGCCTCTGACTTGATTTTAAGTACATTCATTTCTATTTTTCCATACCTCAGAGGGAGGAATTCTGGATTCTAATGGGCAGTGTGACAGTGGAGCAGAGGAGTGAGGTGTTAAGGGCGAGGAGTACTCACAGCCACATGGTAGCGATAGATGGTACTGTTGACCTTCCCCACTGGGCTTTTCATGTAGTCCTCATAAGCATCTATGTAGATTTTCTGGGCTTCCTGTATTGCCTGCAGAAATCAGACTTTCTAAGTAGCTGCAAATCAGTCTTACCCCCAGTGCAAGACTTTCACCTTGTGTCCTCAACCTCCAGGGAAAAAAGTTGTGCCTGGTAAACAGCTATGATGACTCAAAAACCAGGAGGGTTTGTGGCCTGGTGGCATTCAGAGGGTCAGAATGTTCATAGGCTCTATTCTGTGTTTTAGTCAAACACTCCGAGTTGGAGAAGTTCAGTGCCTGAATTTGTTTGCCCTTTTCCCAGGCAATACCCTCTTTTCATACAGTTCCCCCTGATGTTCCTTCAAGGCTGAACCACACTTCCACTTTTTCTTGAGCAGAGGAGGCAAAAACTTCATCCTGTTCCAAACTTGTGATAACACAAGCTGTCATTGGCTCCAGATAAGAATGTCAGAGAGGCTTCCAGAGGAAAGTCTCCTGGAAAGTTTTCCTATGGAAGAGCCAGGGCAGTGGGCACTGGAATCTGTAACTACCCCGTTATTACATTAGAGGCTGTTTGCTACTTACCACTTTCTTGCCTATGAAGGCAAATACTCCAGCAGTGACCTCACCTGCAAATATCACCAACAGGCAGGCAAAGAACTGCGGAGGAAGGAGAGAACCTCACGTGAGTGTAGCTTGTTCATGGGAGCTGCCAGCCAGCCCCTCGTCCTCCCCAGGCCTCAACAGCCCACCCTGAACCAAAGCTACTGAGGAGGCTCTGCACAGGGCTGCCAAGGCAGATTTCTTGTCACATTCAAACAAAGGGGAAATGGCAAAAATGTGGCTCAGAGCGAGCTTCAGGAAAATCAGAGGGTAATTCCAGGGAATACATCACGAGGGACAAGCGAGGGCACCTCTACATGTGTGCCAGCTCTGCAGTAGCATGGTGGCTACTGAGTCCAGAGAAACTGGATTAGCCAATAAAAGGACATAAGACCTTTCAGGGAGAGATCTTTCCATTAATGACACCAAGCACTGAATGCTTTGGATGGTTTTCCTGCACAGCCCAGGCCCTGGAAACCTTTTACTCACTGTTCCAATTAAGCACTGGGACTCCCGCGCTGCTCCACAGCACCCGAAAAATCCGACTGCCGACATGATGGCCCCTGCTCCCACCAGGACATAGAGACCTGTGAAAATCAGAGCCAGGCAACAATTTGAGAAGGCTTCTCTCCCCAAAGCCTGCTACCTATTTCATCAACCCCACCCATTTATATGCAACAAGGTCTCTGGCTCTCACAGAGCTGATTACACAGAAAAGGTTCTCTGACCACAGGAGGAGAGCAATGCTTTCTTCAGAATTCTTGGAGAATTAAGTAAGACAATTTGAGATTAGCTCAGTTGGTTAGAGCATGGTGCTAAAAACACCAACTTTGCAGGTTTGATTCCTGGATGGGCCATTCACTTAGGAGTTGGATCTGATGATCCTTGTTGGTCCATCCTTTCCAACTGAGAATATTGTGTGATCAGAATCTGTGACTTCCACCTTCCAAGTTTGCTGTCCCAGGGACAGCTCAGTGCAGGAAGAACAAAGCCCATACAATCCAGAACGCCCTTACACCTCTGCAATAGGCAATGTAAGGCAAAAACCCCTCAACATTGCTAGAGGGCTTATTTCTGGGAAACTGGGGCTGGAAATGCACTGTACTGCTCTGCAGGGAGGGAACTGAAAGGAACATGTGGGATGGCAGCATAGCCCCCTACAGATCTAGGACCCCAGCTGTAACCTGACACCTAGAAATACTCATATTCAACTTTTTTTTGTTGTTTGTTTTCATTTTTTTTAATGGGCTTTATCTAGGACAAAAGGAAATCAGAACGTGGAGTTTTTCTTTCCTCACTTGTGAATGTCCATTTTTTGATCTGTGCTTAGGCAACACATGGGTTCACAACCACTGGGGCTGTGCCTTGCCTCTGGTACCGTGTTGGTGTAATTCTAGTCCTTGGCCTGTGCAGGACACGCAGAAATCTGCCATGCCAAGCCACTGCTGGGGAAAAGAGCTTCATTTTCCTTCTCCTCGTGTCCTCCCTGGTGAGGGGACAGTGGAGCTGCAGGCAGAGCGCACTAGAGGGCACAGCGAGCCTTGGTCCCAGCCGGGACTACCCAAGCGTCCAATGAGAACCTTTAGTGTGCTCAGTTACCAGTGTAAACATGATTATAAAATCCGACCCAGGGTTAGCAGAGCTGCTGGAATTTGCTGTTAGCAGGCCTTGTGTAACCTAGACTAGAAAATCCTACAGATGGCAGATTGCAATTGCTAGGAAGATGTAAAACCAGTCAGTGTTTGAGTGCAGAGCTTCCATCCAGCTGCTCTGCCTCACTGACGCAGCCTGCTCGGGGAAGGCAAACTCCTGCTGCTGCCCATTCTCTGCCACTTAACTCTCCAGTCTCTGTATCCATCCCAGTTATTGTGATCCTTCTCCTCCCCTCCCTCCTGCCCCAGTTCCTGCTGAGAAATACATTCTGCTAAACAGCAATAAAACAATTATAGGTAATATGGCTTTGCCCTACTAATTGTAATATCCGTGGTGCCCGAGGGGATGCTGTTTGCTGGCTGTTGGCAGTTCTTATTCCATGTTTTCTGAATTTTTAATACTCAGCCACCTGTGACTTCCTAGGACTGAGCATTCTTCAGGCTGATATTTGTACACATATTCACGGCACTGGTTTTTACTGATGTACAAAGATATTTATGGCTCAGGGGAGAAAGGTCAGCCAGCCCTCGTGGAAGATGAATTGGAAAAGACAAAAACCCCCTCTCAGGTGCAGAACCTGGTGCTCAACAGCCAAACACCAACACTGCCATTTCCTGGGATCTCCATGGTAACAAACGGTGTAATTACAAAGATGTTTCCGGGACGTTTTCTGTGTGTCACTCCCCGCTCCCGTCCCTGTAATCACTTATCAGGCCACTTAGCAAAGATCAGTTTGAGTAAGGAGACAGGAAAGGAGTCTTCTCATTTCTTCTTGTTACTCGCAGCTTGGAAAGACAAAGCTCGGTGAGCCTCGGGGGTGAGACCACTTTCAGGAATTTGGATTTGCATTTGTCAGAGAAACAGCCTGAGCATTTCACTGGCATGACTCAGAGCTAAACCACTACCTCAATCAGAACTTCCCTTTTAAGGCGTGTTACAGGAAGAACTCACACCACTCACTAAACAAAGCTGAGCCCCACAGCTGAGCCAGCCAGGAGTTTAAATCCACCTTCTTCCATCTTCTGCTCAGCAGACTTCATCCCACTTTGTCCTTTCTCTTGGACTACCACTTGCTGATACCTAGCTATTTCTAGATGGAAAATAATGTTGACACTTAAAATTTCCACAAAAATAAAGATATTTTTACTTTTCTACTATATATACACACATATAATCTTTCACACAGGAATGAAACTTGTGATTTTGGGGTTGTCCTGAGGCCAGGACTTAGCCTTGATGATCCTTGTGGATCCCTTCCAACTCAGAATATTCCATGAGACACTTGGAGAGTAGCTTGAAAAAAAATTCACAGGGGCCAAGTTACTTCTCAGCTTGCACTGACAGGTTTCCCAGCACCCACATCCAGGGATGCTCAGTGGGAGATGACTTCCAGGAAGGGTATCTGTGGGCTTCCAAGCAGGGGTTCAGAGATGCAGCGAGGCAGGAGTCCAGAGCGAGGAATGAATTATTTATTAAATTTACAATACCATTTATATATTCTAGTTCCATAAAGCAATTGAACAGTGTTCACTCTCCTAGGGTGATTGGTCAAAATCTCAGACACCCACTTAGAAATGTTTTTTCCTAATATAATGTACACAAGGTCAGAAGATACCAGATATGAATGCTATTTACAAAAACCCTATCTATTGTTTACATAGCTTACACAGCAAAGGAAAAGTTCTCACAGAATGAATGCAAGAAGAGAAAATTTCCCTGCTAACAGCACTTCAGCATCCACACACAGGGGCCAAGTTACTTCTCAGCTTGCACTGACAGGTTTCCCAGCACCCACATCCAGGGATGCTCAGTGGGAGATGACTTTCAGGAAGGGTATCTGTCGGAGACTGAAATGTTATAATTTATGGCTCAAACATCTTCATGAAGGACTTTTGCCTATTATAGCAAAACCGTATTGCAAAAGCTGCCGAGCAGACCACCACGCCCTAAGGCCGTACGCTGCTCACTACCCGCGATAAGATGAAGTGGCTCAGCTCAGCTCAGCTCTGGGGCTGGCTCACAGAGGGATCAGGCTTCGCACCCTCGGGGTGGGGACCGCAGCCCCGCCGCTATCAGCTGCCAGGCTCGCACAGACCCTCCCGCCGGAGCGGGGAAGGAAGAGTGGTTCTGGGAGTGCGGTGACAGCCTCCGGTCAGCGGCAGTGAACGCCCGTCCTCGCTGTGCAGCCTGCTGCGGGCCCCTCGCCCCGGGAAAAGCCGCACCCACGCGGGGGACACCGGGGTGTCACGGCCCCCCAAAGCCCCCCGAGGGCTCCGCAGGCCCTGCGCCGGAGCACTGCGCATGGTGCGACTCACCCAGAGTCCTGCAAGGGGCAGTGGCAAAGCTAGCCCTGTCAGGGGGCACGGGGCGTTCCCACCTGCCCCACGCGTTTATTAATCCACCGGATTCTGTACCTGGCGGCGGGGGACCCTCACCACCCAGAAGAGCAGATGGAGGGGAGCAACGAGACGTTGTTGGGACCCCCCCACCTAACCCCTGTCACTCTCTCCCTGTCTCCCCATCCCCTTCTTTTTCTTTCTTTTCTCTTTCTTTCTCTTTGCCTCTTTTACTATCAAATAAAATATATATCAATTTTTTTCGCACCAACATCTAATTTCGTTTGGTTTTAATCAGGCTTTTTTTTGGGTGTATTTTGAACCTTCCTGAGTTTGATCCATTTTATTCACAGACTTAGTTTTCCTTGTGCTTCTGCGTTTTGGTTACATACAAAAAAACTGGTTCATAACAATATCAAAGCAGTAGATGCAGAAATATCCCGGATGGTGTAAGTATTTGAGACAGAGATCTGGTATTCCTTTTCCTAGTGGGCTGTACACAGCAATGTCGGCACAATCACCTCAAATTCTTGATAAGAATAGACCTAAATTTTAAGTGAGACTCTCCAGAGAGAAAAAAAGCAAAGGGTGGCAGTGTCTGGCACACAGCCCTTGGAATCTCAGCCTCACCTAAAGCCATCAAGCACTGAGAGCTGGCAGGGTCAGCAGTGCAAATCCAGACATTTGGTGGTTAATATCACACCTTGCCTTGCAATAGTACCCAGTGTCAGAAGCACCTCAGCTTCACTAAAACCCATTCCTTCCCAAAAAACAGGATGGAAAACCTTAATCACTTCCATTGTAAAATACAAAGCCTTGGCATGGCCTCCAACTCTACAGCATCTACAGCACAGCAGGGAAACAAAAAAAAAAGACAGTTTATAGCCACAAAGTGGAACAGGTTTGAGAGCTACAAAGTGACACAAAAAATTCACCACAAAGCTCAACACGGCAAAAAGAAGCGTGTGAGTCAGGTCAGGGCAGAGAGCTTGTTTTGGTGAGTGGAAAATGATGAGAAGGCTGTCCAGCTGCAGCTTTTTGTGCAGCAGAAAGGAAAAAGTAGAAAGGAAGCAAAGGTTTGTGGCCGTTGTGAAATTTTTCCTCTCACCTCTTTGCTGCCTCTGTTCATTTCCTGCAATTTTGGCACTTCGATGTGTGTGTGCTAATGAAGAGGGGAGAAGGTTTGACACCTAGACTGAGAGCAGGGAATGCAGGGAGCAGGAACGCTGCCGTGGCTCTGAGGAGGGCCACACTGGCCCCAGTGACAGAGGTCTGCCTTCTGGGACTGCCCACACGTGGAACATTTATTCCACCTGCATCCAGGACCCACTGACAGGTCACTCGCAGCCCCTGAGTGCAAAGGGATGAAAAGGCACATCCCAAACATTAAAATCCATGTGCAAATCTGACAGAAAATTGGTGGATTTAGGCAGACACAGGCAGTGCACTGGTTACTGGGGGGGTTCTGGAGGAAATAGGGGCTTCTTTGTAACCACAAGAGGAGGAAAAACAACGTGTCACAGGACTGGGGACTTTTGGACAGAGCCTATTCTCTTCATCTTTTTTTTTTGTGAGGAAATATTGAGGTTTTGGGGTGGTGGTTTGTTTGTTTTGCTGTGCTGACACCCCCACACTCAGTTTTTTATAGGTGTGAAGAGAAATGAAGACTTCTCCTTTTAGCAGTGAGTCAAGTGAGAGAACAGCTGATAACCAACTGATTTCCCTTCTGGCTGTAACGCAGTGAGCGTAAGAGGGGGAAGCCCCTTCTTCTGCCATTGTTTTATTTTGCAAAGACAAATCTGGAAAGCCATAAAGCAGCAGCTTTTCTGTATATCTGATTTTTTGATTCATCCCATGGGGAAAATCATTATTTCCTGAAAGGAAATTGTCAAATGGGGGTATTCCCTGTGAAAATCCCAACAGGAGGGATTCCCATTTTCTAGCAGACTCAGCTTTGCAATTACAAGGGGAATTAAAATGTTATCTGGCAATGTCCTGTGGCTCCCAGTAGTGAAGAATGGCAAATCCACAACACAGCAGATCTCTGATAAGCCTCAGTGCTAGTTCTTCCCTAAGATACTGTTTCCTCTGGATAGAAGGACACATCCCTTCTTGGGCTGTACTTGGAGACAGCAGATCTGCAAGTGTGAAAAAGCACCTTAAAAAGGATCAAGGGATTCTGTGTGTTATTTCTGAGTGAACAAAACCTCTGTGATTAGCAATGATATAGAATTCCATCACTTTAGACCGGATAGAAGGATGGAATTTTATAGCTGCAATATATCTTTATGTTTACCAAGAGTGAGGGAAGGATCAGCCTGGGCTGGAAGAGGTCTCATTTCAGACTCGGGAAGACAACCCACTCCTAGAGCTGCTTTTTGTTTGTTTGTTTGTTTTTCCCCAAGTCTTACTGAAGGTTTGAGGCACAAATCCCTGCCTGAAGCGTACTGCAAAGAGCAGGAGCAGACAAACACACCCTGTCTCTGTCTGGCTTTATTTCACATGGGTTTCTTGTTTACCTGGCTGCTATGGGCACTTTCCATTTGAAATAATTCTCCTTTTTTTTTTCCCCCTCTCTTTTGGGCTGAGTAAATAACACTGAACAAACCCCCAACTGTTCCTACTCCACGGAGAGAACAAGCAGCTCTGTTCTGGGGGTGAGGGACCCAGCGGCAGCAACGGCAGAGCCCGGGACCCAGACAGGGCTTGAAGGCATTTTCCTGGGCTTGTGAGTTCCTTGCAGATGCCCCCCTCCACAGAAGGACTGAGGCTCTCTAGCCCTTAGGATAGCACCAAGGAACCTCTACCACAGACACACTCTTGGAAAATATGAGAAACACACGTAGGAGTTGGAAAAAAGTGGCCAGACAGGGACAGTTGTGTGTGTGGCACCAAACTCAGTTTCTTAAACAGGCTTGTTACTAGAAATTTCCATTGTATATTTATTTAGAAAATACATTTACAGAACTGGAGAAAAGCTGCAGAGGCCTCTAAAGTGACAGGAATTTCTGGAGAAGTGGAACATACCCTTAATTTGAGCATAAGGGATGTATCTTACTGAGTGTCTTGTGTGAATTCAGCAGGGATTTCGTGGTTAATCTTCCTGGAACCACAAAAGCATTACAGGCACCAGCCAGTTTGGAGGCTTCTGCTGATGCACAAATCCTGAATTTCAATTTAAAAGCAGCCTCACTGTAATGTAAGATCCCAGTCCAGTTCGTCCCTTTCCCACAGAACACCAGGCCTTGTTACATATCTTGCTCACGTGCATCCCAGAGCCCTAAATAATTATGGCCCAAATTCACTCAAGCCAAAGTGTGTTCAGCCAAAGCTGTTCCCAAAGGCTCTGTCAGTGCCTGTCACCCCACAGACTGAACTCAGGTGTCACCAACACACCTGTGCCAGCTGGAGCTGTTCTGCCCTGGCTGAACTTCGCAGAGCCCCGTGGCAATGGATTCTGCAATTTAATGGTGTGAATAATGTGGGAAAACGTCCTCATATGGGAGCTGTTCAGAGTGCACACTGTGGTCATAACCACGTCAAATGTATTGGTACTTTTTCTAGTTTTGTTGCATCCTTTTTGACAAGAACCACAGATAATTCAGGACACTGAGTGCACTGGAAATGTACACAATGACATTAGAGTTTTTCAATTGGATTCCCATTTCCTTTCTTCATAATTCCTGACATTTATACACCTGTTTGACTGCAGCAAGCAAAGCACTTTGTTGTCAAGAGCAACTGACAGTGAGTCTAAGATCATGTTCATGTGTGGTTGTAGCTAATTTAAAGTCTGTCAGTGTTTACACTGCTTACATTATCTGTTACCACTTGCATCACTTTGTTGATACTGTATTTCTTCTGCCTTTGTAATACTCAGTCATTTGGTATTCTGAAATCCTCTCGTGATTCTCTGCAATCCTCTCTAGATTAGGACACGCTGGACAATCCTGCGTGTGCACGAGCCGGCTCAATCCAAACCCCTCTGAAGATGTTTTTGAACTGACACTCCCCAAAAAGGAGCCTGAGGGCTTTTTGGTTGCTGGTTCGTTTTGTTCCAGCAGACAAAACGCTTTCCTCTTAACGGCTTCAGAGTGGACAGTCCAAATGTATTTACAGCTCTGTCAGAGTGAAACACAGCGCAGGACATTTCCCTTACGGGAGTTTAATGGGAACCATATACTGGTTTGGTTGTTAGGTAGAAGCTCTTTTGGAGCATGTAGAGCTCCTTTTAAAGAGACTTTGTATGAAAAAGAAGCCCGAGCAACCCTGGAGTGTGGTGTGCTGCTCCAGCAAGAGGAATCATGGAATCATGGAATGGTTTGGGTTGGAAGGGTCCTTAAAGATGATGTAGTTCCAGCCCCCTGTCATGGGACACCTTCCACTATCCCCGGTTGCTCCAAGCCCCGTCCAGCCTGGCCTTGGACATTTCCAGGGATCCAGGGGCAGCCACATCCTGGGGGCATCCAGGGATGGGAAGCACCTTGATGCCTCTTTACTTCCCACATGACCAGTGGCAGGTTTCTCCCCAGTCACCTCCTGCAGGTGGCTCTTTCCAGAGAACTCCAGGTGCTGCTGTGGTGAGCTCTGGGCTGGCGCTGGGCAGCCTGCCCCGAGCAGGGGCTGCTGCAGCCTGGGTGCTCCCCGGGGCGCTCAGGGCACCCTGGGCACTCGGCGCTGCCAGGGTTCAGCGGTCACAGCAGTGCCACCTGTGAGCAGGAACCGGGGGGGCTTCCAGCTGCCCCGAGGGAGGAGAAGGAAATGGGGTAACTGTGGGTTCAGCTGCTGCTCTGGGGTGGGACTGGCTGGCTTTTCCACAGCTACAGCAGGGAGAGGAGGGTGGGAGAAGCCACCCAGGAGGACAATTTAATGGGCAAAAAGCATAAAGTGCATTATCATGCTTAAGTGAGTAAAGAAAAACAAGCATCCTGAACCTCAGCATCTTGCAAATATACAGCTATCACCCTGAGGCAGATGGACAGATTGTTCCATTAGGCTAAATTAGCTCGTTTGGTCAGAATTGCCTTTATTCTTGCCTTTATTCTGTCAGGGGGAATATTGACTCTTAGGAATGGCTGTAAGGTTTTGTGATCCAGAACAGAGACTGAGGAGTTTAGAACAACTTTCATTTTGAGTAAGGTTTTTCCAGGGGGTGGTAGTGGTGGTGTCATATTTTTAAAGCTAATTTCCAGTGTGCCAGCTTCCGTTTTCCACTCAGGGCCACTATCAGCCTTTTCTAAACCACTCTTCCTGAGTGGCAGAAAAAGAGAGCTGCACACAAGATGATAGGAAGAAAGACAAATTCCTTGCTTAAGTCTTAAGTACAGACTAAAATCCTCTCCAATACATGATGGCAGGATCATTTAATGCTCTTCTTGTGGGATCACATCTCTACACAGGGGCTGCTTTGCCAACAGCTCTCATTTTAAAGGCTGGTAGAGTTTGAGAGGTTGTGGATTTAGGAGAGAAAATCCTGTTGACTAAGGGTATGGTGGTTGACTCCAAAACACATTAATAGAACTAGAACAAAGCAAGGCACAGGAGTAGAGAACTGCAGTTCACATGGATGTAACTCCAGCCAACTCCTGTTTGTATGGGCATCACTGCTATGGAGAAAAACTACTAATATCCTTCAGCTCCAGACATGACTTCATATCCTAAGGCACGCTCCATCTAACTGTACCTTTCAAAGCCAGCAGCATCACTCCTGCTCTCACTGACCCCAAGAAAAAGCCACAGTCACCCTAAAACTTTGGTCCACAGCTGACAGTTTTGGCCCTGATGGATGCTTGGACCACAGATTGGATCATGGGACTGAAACAAAGAGAACAGAACAGAGCAGGAGGGTTGTGAGCTCTGGTTGTGCAGGAGAAGCAACATTTCAGGGCTGAGAAAGAGCCACCCAGACTGACTTGTTTGCATTCATCAGGTTTTGTTACCATTCCTGAGGGGGCTTGTTCAGTACATACACCTCACTTTAATGGCTGCTGGCAGTGATGGGACCCTCTGCACTGCATTTCTGAGGAGCACACAGAGTTTGTCCTGCCTGTTGCCTTTGTCCACCAAAAGCAAAGATGGAAGAATGGGGGTCTGGAACTCATCCTTAAAAAGTCCCCATGTCAGTTTTTACTTCACAAGTGCTCTACTTGCACTCAGCAGCATTTGGTCTGTACTACTGTGTTTTAGGTATTCTTAAAATTAAGAACAGCACTACTACAAGGAATTAATTAAGGACCAATTAATTGTGAAACAGCAATGCTGACACCTTGGGATCCCACATTTCCTTCTAACTGTTGCAGACTTTCCTGCCCAGTAAAAAATTTGCCAGTGTTGGTTCAGGAGTCTCCATAAGGATGAGCAATCCGAGGGAATTCCCTTAACTCTACAGCTCTTTTCTCTGTTTGATCAGTGCAGCGTCACAGACAACTCAGATTAAAAGGTATCTGCCAGCTATGGACCTTTGCTGAAATGATCCTTTCTTCTTTCATTTTTTCTCTCTCAAGTGCAGCTGAGAGAGGGATCTCTGACCTCTAGCAGAGCTGAGCTGCAGCCAAACAGGGAAGCTACAGCTTTGCTTCACCACTTGAAGCACAGGCACAAAAACTGTACTGTGAGATGGAGTAACATAAAAATATTGTCCCACTGCAGAGGGAACTCCAAAAGCTGGGGAGCTGCAGGAGAGGATGTCCAATTTTAGGAGCCTGCTTCAGTGGAAGATACATCTGGTAAAATGGTCGGAGACTGCGTGGGTCAAAGAGTTCCAATTCCAACCTTTTCTGTTGTAGGTTTTTCACTGTAAACTGTGGGGAATATGGATCACCAAACACAAAACCACAAGCAACAGAAAGCTAAGAACACATATGTGCTTGCCCGCAGCACTGCTGCCTGTAAGCTGTTCTCCAACCAACAAAAACATCTCAGTGGCTGGAAAAGATGAACAGGCCTGGTTGCCAAGTCATGGCCCGAACTATTCCAGGGGCAGAAAAGACAGCTGGACTGCTGGTAAAGAACAGGGCTATTTAAGGAGACTCACTCTGGCCTAATGGAAAATGCAAGGATAGAATTATCAATTATTTTACACTAACCCAACATTTCAGATCCAGGAAAAAAACCATCACAAGGAAGCAGAAGAGAGAAGCTGGTTAGATTCGGCTGGCAGCTCAATCCAGGTACAGAAAGAGCAGAATGTGCTGCTCTTCAGAAGGAAGAAAATTAACTGTTTTTCAGAAGATGGTCATTCTGGAGTGTTTCAGCCTGCAAAGCAAACTCCAAATGCACCTGCACTGTTGTTCCAAGCACTGACACAAAGTTGTTGTGACCACAGGGCCTTGGGTTATCACGAGAAGTCACAAAAGCCATCAGTGGAACAGAGATAAAGAAATTATTTTTGGATGTATAGCTATATGCTTGTATTTTAAGTCATACTGCTGATCTGCTTTCTCCTGCAGCCCTCAGGGCAGCTGCTCCTGGTGTGCTGCACAGTGTTCCATATTAAGAATTCCTATGCAAAACCCTGGCTGTCACCCAGAAAGCATGTTAGAGAGCAAACACACAGAGCCAAATAAACAACAGTCCCAGAGACTCTGAGAAAGGCCCAATACACAACTGCCAAGGGGGACTCCGAGCTGAAATGTCCTGGAGAGGGAAAGCTCTTCAGCATGACCTTCAAACACAGCTTTGTCTGCTGCAAACCCCACTGTAACTGAACTTCTCACTGTCCTTTTACCACGGCCTTGGTCCCAGACTGCTGACAGCCTCAGCACGGCTGTGCCATCAGATGCTCAGGAGTCACAACAGTATTTAGCAGGATTTGTAATGAGGGAGGAAGAGCAGCAGAAAACTCTTTGGTTTTCTTTCACAGAAATGCTCTGTTCAGTGCCTATTACAAAAAAGGGCAAAACCTTTTCTGTAGATTTCAGTCCAAAGTGCAAGTTCAAAAGAATTCTGAACATCTCTGTGCCCTGTTCCTCAGCACTTCCTCTACCAGTTACATATTTCAACAGGCAGCTCTATAAATATGTGTGGCAGCCCAAGAGCTGAATTTCATGGTATCTGATGAAACTTTTACAAGAACGTTCCTCAGGACTTCCCAAAAATTAACAACTTTGAACAACTTTTGTAATTTCTATTCAGGGCAGAAGCAGACTAAATCTTTTGGAGATTTAAATACAGATGCACCAAAGAATATCTTGTTTACACTGTGCGTTCCAGGCTGTACTGTGAAGCTGAGGTGCTTATTCACAGCACAGGATGTAGCACTTTCTGCCTTCCAACAAACCAGTAACACTTGATTTTGAAGGCCAGAACATCCTTCTGTCTTGTTTGCTCTCCTGGGACAAACATAAGTGGATGAGGCAGGGAAGCATTTCAATCTACTGCACAGGGAATTCAGCAGGTATAAACTGGATCTGGAAATGAAGCTGGTGATCTAATATGCTGCTGTCATAGCAGCTCAGACGTAAGAGAAAAAGTAAACCATACTTCCTGGCTCTCTGTGTCATGGAGATGCTGCAGGATATTTTACAATAACCCTCAGGTCCCAAACAATGTTTTCATCTGAATGGTTTTATTCAGCCTCACAAAATCCCACGGAAACATTGCTGGACATAACATTCTCCCTATCTATTCCCACGGCTGCACAGCCAGTCCTGTGCCTCTAGCCTGGCTGCAGATGTTAAAGAAGCCTGGGCCTGGGGCTGTGGTGGATCTGAGTCAAAGTCTCCACTGAGAGAATTGGGGTATTTAAAGTAACTGCACAATCTTGGAGTGTTGGGTAACTGCTGCAGGACACCTCAGGTCAACTCCCAGTCCTTCCACCCTGTCAGAGTGGCTTGATGGCCAGGGCAGGACTGGGTATTCACTCACACTTGGCATTTGTAGATGGCAAAAATGTTTGCACCAATGGGATTTTATTGGGTCCATCTCCAGGGGTGATGTATTAAACAGAAAAAAAATCTGACTTTTTTGGTATAAAGGCATGTTACAGTTGCCAGTGACAGAGAGCTGCAGTTGCTGGCAGTCCCAGACAGCTGCTATTTAAGGGTGTCTATAGATATGAAACACAGGTGGCATTTCCAGAAAACCTGCCTGAAAATCCTAGGGAGAAAAAAAGTTATCTTAAATGCTAAAATTAGATGTGACTAATCCCAGTTCTGTGGGCACAGGAACTAGCTGATTCCTGCCCAGGTTGGACAAATAGCTCCCGAGATGACTGAACACCAGGTAGTTTCACTTTTCACTTGTGGAAGGATTTGCTCTGAACTTCAGTCCCACTGAGGCCTCCACAGGGAGAACTGGTGAGCAGGATTCTGCTGCTGTCCTGGTTCTGGGAACATTCTAAAGGGACACTTGTTTTGTTGGCGGGCAGCTGCACAGAAAACTCTGGAGGGATATATTGGTGAGCCCCACAAGTCTCTGACCTGTCTCACCTTCTATTCTGAGAGTATTAACACAATTCACTTAGGATACGTGGGGACTGGATCAAATCCAGAAGAAGAGATTAGTTAGGTCTAAGGAAGTGGATGCCAAGCAGAGCAAGATCAAAATCCATCACACACATGGCACACAGCACCAGAATGTCCAGTTTTGTGCAGGCCAGCCCAGGAATTGTTGACCTTCCTGTAAGTCAATGCATAAGGTGTGTCACCTGCCCCAGGATGAAACCAAGGCTGGAGGCTGCTGCCCTCCCAGCACTGTAACTTACCCATGAAGAAAAGTTCCGGGGACTTTTTGTCTGTAGCAAACTCTGCCATGGGCCCACCAAACCGCAGCCACAGCCCGAAGGCAATGACGGCCAGTCCCGCCAGCTGCAACACAAACAGAGCAGTCAGGGCTGCAGTGACAAACGGCTGGAGAGCATCACAGAGGTGTCTTGGCACCTTGTGCTTTCTTGAAATCCCACAGCTCACAACTGCACTGTCAGAAAATTCATGCAGCTCTTGCCAGGGTCTCATAACAATAAATTCCTATTCCAGTGCAATGTACTTCTTTCTTTCAGCTCTTCAGTGCAGTGGTGCTTCAGAACTTACTAGTGACTCTCAAACCTTGCCAGTCATTTAATCACCAAAACTTGGCCTGAACTGCCATGAGAAATGGAGTGGGGCAGGGGACCCCCACCAAAACTAGGAGATAAAAGGATTCATACTGGGTAGATATCTTGGATCACAGAAATTACAAACCAGTGGCAGATGCTGTCAAATGCAAGGAAAAATTCCCTTTAATGTGAACAAGACTAGGTCACAAAGGAGTGTCGCAGCATGTTGTTTGAAGGGAAAGATCTACAGTCAGAAGTCTCAGCCCCACCACATGCTAGACAGCTCATCAGCCTGCCAGGCCATGCTGTGTGACCTGGCAGAGAGCTCCAGCATCCCTTAGGACCAGAGCTGTGTCCTGGCCAAACTCCAGCATCTTGCAGGACCAGTGCTGTGTCCTGGCAGAGAGCTCCAGCATCCCTCAGGACCAGGCAAAGTGTCCTGCTGCTGTCCAGGCCCAGAGCCTCAGTCTGTGGCACCTGCACAACCTGGACAAGGCTCACAAACACCTGCTGCTTCCCGTGTCCGTGCCAGCCTGGCACGCTGCTCCTCTAACCTGTCCTGCATTCCCTGGCACTCGATCCATTGGCGCAGCTCCACCAGCCGAGAGAGCAGGCAGCTGGAGAGCTGGAGAGCTCGGGATCACGGCTTTCCTCACAGATGTGTCCTAGCAGAGGGTGAGGGTCCCCTGCCACCCTGTCACAGCATGGGGACCTCCCCACTGGCAGCCTTGGGCTGCCAGGGCCTCTCCAGGCTGTGGAGTGTCCCTGGCAGTTCGGGATGAATGTCCCAGCCAGCTGAGGAGATGGTTCCTTCCATCTCAGCGAACCGGCAGATAACAAAACACAGTACTTGTCACTTTTCAGAAACAAATAACACAAAGCTTTGTCCTTCTGCTGCCTTGCAGCTGCAGCTGGGCAGCATCACTCTGCCCCTCCAGCTCGAGCACAGCAGCACTGTGTCCCCGGAGCGTGCAGCGCTGTCACCAAGAGGGAACAGCCTTTGGTTTAACTGTGCTTCAAGCATAAAGGAGACAAAAGCCCAAAACTGCTTGGTCCAGAGAGGCTGAACAGGATGACTTTGTGACTTCTTTTAAACAGACCCCAGTGAATCAGAAGGAAAGAAAAAGACATTTAAGAAGATAACATTGCTGATTGTTTTCTGGAAAGCTGAAGGGAGAACAGAGCATGAGGGAAAGTGAGAGAAGAGAAAGCGTGAATTCAGCTTCGCTGTGGAACTGTGAGACTATTGAAGAGGTGCAATGAGGGGAGAATGGACACAGCATTCCTTAAATCTCCTGGGGGTGATGCGAGGACTTTGTCTTAGGATAAACTTATAGCAGCCGTTGGCTCCCTATTTGAAATTACATTAGTAAAACGCACCGTGATGCTGTGAAATGTTCAGCTCAATGCACTGCACTGGGGGAACCTCTCACAGCCTCCTCCTGCAGCCGCGTTGCCGGGGAAATGGTCGCTACTTTAAATGATCAGTTTAGACAGATGCTGTCTCTGCTCAGCAATGTCATCTTACCCCAAACCGGTGCTTTCCTAGGCAGAGCTGTATCTCCCTAGGAGCGAGCAGAAGCCGGGAGCGCTGGCCGGGCGCTCCCACAGCCTTAGCTCGGGCAGCCGAGGGAGCCGCGCCCGTCCAGCCGCCCGAATCCCGGCCCCGCCGGCACCCCGCACCCCGCAGCGCCCGCAGCAGGTGCCCCTGCCCCGGCCCCTCCCCGCCCGGCGCGGCGCTCACCCAGAAGGTCAGGTTGAAGATGAAGAGCAGGATCTTGATGCAGCGCATCCCCCCGCGCCCCGCGCCCATGGCGGGCGCCGGCTCCGGCAGCAGCTCCCGAGGCG
>VWPU01009709.1:0-31383 GCA_013398955.1 Callaeas wilsoni | reverse complement strand
CCGCGCGAGTGACTGCCCGGCGGCGGCCCCGGCCCGCGCGGCCCTTCCCGCGGCTTCGCCCCGGAACAGCGCACTGCGTAAGCGAGCGGCCCCTGCGTCCACGTTGGGCCTGTTGGATCGGCAGTGATCAGAAACGTCATCGTCAAAGGAACACTTTGGTGGGGGGGGTCACATCATATCCTCCCAAAAGAAGTGGTGCAGCTCTCCCAGCTTGTTCTCCTGCCCAATGGGGCACTTAAAGATTTAGGATAATTCTAAGAACTCATAGCAGGTTATAGCTTTCCTGCAAGGTGCAACGCGGGGGCAACACTAATCTCTGCTCTGGTGACCAGTGCCAGGAGCCCAGGGAAGAGCAAGAGCTGGGTCAGGGGAGATTTAGGCTGGGTATTGGGAAAAGGGTATCTTCCTCCAGAGGATGATTGCTCACTGGAACAGTTCCCCAGGGAATGGTCACAGCTTCAAGGCTGCCAGAGCTCAAGGAGCATTTGGACAATGCTCTTAGGCACAGAGTCAGATTGTTGGGGTTTCCTGTGCAGGGCCGGCAGTTGGACTTGTTACCGAAAACCTCCAAAAACACTGGGAGAAATAAGACTCTAACACTGTCTTTGATGTTAGTGAGTAAGGCATTAGTTTTTTCTTGACCAAGAGGTGTTTGTGTGACTGACAAAGTCCCGACCTCCACACCAACCCAAGACCCAAACTTTTTCACTTACACATTTTTAGCAAACAAAGAAATAAATGTTCATTGGTTCTAAGTTGCATAATTCTCTTTATTAATTAATATTCTGTCCTCTATCGGTTATTGATTTCTCGCTCTTCTGCTAACCTGGCCCACTTTCTTTAGTCCTTTTATCATTTTTTCTCAAATGGGGAGTCTCCATCTTTCCAGGCTTCAATCTCCTTTGGGTCTTCTGGTTACTCCAACACTTCTTTGAAGGGCCATAAATTTAAGATCTCAGGTATCCAATCTTCAAATCCCTCAGGCTTTATTTGTTGAAATTTGTCAGGATTAGTTTAGCAAACTTAAGGTTTTGGTGATTTAATGATCAAAGTATCAATAATTGTCTGTGAGAAAGAAACTTAACTAGTGCTGACTAAAAGTGGGCACGCTTACAATTAATTAAAACAGCTAATTAAAAATTAGTTAGGAAAGTTACATCATTTCCAACAGACTGATGATCCCTATGGGTCCCTTCCAGCTCAGAATGTTCTGTGATTCTATGATTCTTAGCTTTGCTGTGTTCTTCTGTGTGCAACAGCAGCCAAGCGCTGACCATTCCAGATGTATTCCCTTCTGCCCTAGGGCTTGGAGTGAAGGGCAGTGTCTTCCCAGGGCTGCTCCATACAGGCTCCTGCCAGTGAAACACTGGAGCTACAGCCTCACTTTCCAGATAATTCTGACATATGTGCAAGCATATGGATGCACAAAATAAACTTACTTGTTCTTCTTTCTTGCTGCAGAATTATTCCTTGCCACGTCTGTGTTCGTGTTTATGGCCTTATCAGCTCGAACTGATGTTTCTTTGTACTTCTATATTTAGCAGGTGTAAAAGAAGGTGAAAAATATTCGTGTTTTTCCTGTCTGTCTAGTGGAAAAGCTAAAAAAAAAAGATCTGAAATAATCTTCAGTAATATTAGTGAAGCTGTGAATTAAAACCAATATAACTGTTATAAATTGGCTTAGGGTATCAGGGCTGCCTGTCTGAGTCCATCCTCAATCTCTGATTGATTAAGTTTTTTTTTTATTATGGTTTTAAGCATGTTTTAATTTATTTTAAGCCCTTTGCTGAAGTGTAATGAAGTCAGCTTTGTCACAGTGGAAAGATATCTAATATCTTTTGGGGTTCTTTTTAAGTTTATAAATCTAGCAATAGGGAGAAAGCTTGTTTGGTAGTACTGGAACCCAGGGTTTATGTTACTGTGGAAATTTAACATATCTTCGCAATTGTAAAAAAGAGGGTGCTTAGGTTTTGGGGCTCAGAGAAAGGCAGAAGACTGTGGGCATACTTTGCTTTGTTGCTCCCGCCCCTTATACAGGTTCTGGTTTAACAGCTCAGAGTTTCAGTCTCTAAAACTGTTCCTCCACCTCAATTAATGTGTGGGAATAAAGAACCAAAAAGAAAAAAAGTGGATTATTAAACTCTGCCATGAGATCCAGACCAAGTTTCTAAAGCTTCCTGTTAAAAACGTTTAAGATACTGTATGCATTTTGTTAGTATGTGTATAGACTTCTATAGAATACATGTGTGTAAGTGTTCAGAGTTTAAAATTTAGAAAAATATTTGGGGTTTTTTAACACTTGGATCGATGAAAGTTCCTGGCTCTATCAAATTTTCCCACTCTTAAGAAGGTAGTAAGGTAGATAATGTAGCTCCAGTTTGACACACAAACACATTTTAATTAGTATCTGCATATTACAAGCATCTGCACATAATTAAATGATGCTGTAAAAAGCTGCGGGATGGGGTTAGCACATTATAAACTCGTTTCATCAGCTTCCAAAGTTCCCTGCCCAAAAACATGCCTGAAACCCCAGTGCAGGCAGAGTTCAGGAACATTCTCTCATGCCAGGGTGCGATTAAGGTTAAATGCTGAGAGGGACTAAAGTACATCAGCTCCTTTCAAAAAAGACAGAAAAAATGACCCTCCTATATGGTATTTCAGCCAGTAACCTGAACCATGGATTTCCTTCTGGTCTTGTGCTTCTGGGTGTGGGATGCTGGAGTTGCCTGGTGAGGAAATGTTGGCAGGATCCAGGGGAAGAAGATGACAATACATTGTTGAGATTTAACGGATGTGTTTTCCTCCCCTCTTTTCCCAGCTTAGACAGACCATGACAAAGTTCTGCCAAGAGCATTTGGCTCCAAAGGCCCAACAGATTGACCAGGAGAATGAATTCAAAGGCATGCGGGCAAGTATTTCATGTGTGGTTCTGAAAATCTCTCTGGGCTTTGATCTCTGCATTAGTCCAGACAAGCTCAGGCCACACCACAGGAACATGTGCATTAACTTTTCAAACTTAAAAGCCACAGAGAAAACCTTTTTTTGATTTCCTGTTTTATCTTTTGTTACCAACTTTCAGCAACCTGAGGCAGAACCCAGCGATAATAGTAATAATAAAGATTGATAATGGTCTCGTTTGGATTCTTATAATGGGATTTCTGCCTGGCTCTGTTCAGGCTCCTTCCCCAACATGTGCTTTGTATACTCCTGGCTCAGTCTCTTTCTTGGACATGAATTTCCTCTCAGATTTGCTGTGAAAATATTGTGTGCAAATGCTGAAATGTGGAGTTTGACTGTTGACTGAAACTTGCCTTTCTAATAAACCCAGCAAATTCTGTGCCACAGGGTGCTTTGATTGATGGAAATGAGAGATCTGACTATTGGTTTTTATAAGCTCCACGAGACTCAAAAAGCTCTAAACCTCTGCCAGGATTTCCCAGAGTTCTGATGTTGACATTTCTAGGGATGTGTGTGCAGCTTTGAAGTGAAGTGTATAACTTTAGCCTGGCATTCCAGATGTCATTCAGAGCTATTGTATGGTACTTCTTGAAGTCTCTGGAGATATTCCCTGATAATTATTGCAGGACGCTGAGGCCATGTGAGGAGCACTCACCTATGTGTCCATCACATAGCAGAGGAAAGGAGCAGCAGGAAGATGGTCCCACCAGGACATGTGTGGGCCTCCCTGGTGACAACATCCTTTGCTACTGCATTTTGTCATGGCTGTAACATTCCCATTTTTTTATCTCCCCCAAGGAAGCTTCCTTGGCTTTAGTTACCAGCTCCTGTTTTACTGGAGGAGTTTTAAAGTGCCAGCTCATAGCAATGCTTCATATTTCCAGGGTTTTGGTAATGGATAGTTTATACTGTTTCACAAAAATTTTCCTTAGAGTGGGCAAAGAGTTAAATCCTAGGAGGTGCCCTTCCAGAATTAAATTTAGGCATGTGAATTTTCACTGAATTCCACAAACTCCTCCCGTGTGTAGAATAACTAGTGTCCTTAAATCTGTGTGGTTTCTCGGTTCTGAGGATGGAGCTGCACTGCGGGAGGAACATGTATCGATCTATTTGCCTCATTCTCGCGATATCTCGCAGATAAACGGATGTCTCCAGCGAGCTGCCTGGGGAAACTTGTTGTGCTGATGCCCAGACTGCCAGTTTGGGCTGATTGCTTGTTCTGTATTCGTAGGACTTTTGGAAGAAACTTGGAGAACTGGGAGTTCTGGGGATCACAGCCCCTGGTAAGTCTGTTCCCGTCTTTTACCTTCTGATAGGTGATTCCTCAAATGAAAGAGAGACTACTTAAACTCTCACTTTCCAGTTCACAGCAGCCTTGTCTGTGATGTGACATCCATTTTGTCTTATCTTTACGTTTTAGAAAACTCTTTCACAACTGTTATTATTCTTCTCTGATTTGAATCCTGTTTCCTTGTTAGACAAAATGTCTTTCACGGTTTAAAAGCACTGCTCAGAAATGATTTCTCCACATGTAACATATGTAGCTCAAATGTATTTGTGCCTCTCTAATATGAAGCAAGTTTTGATGGAGGAGAGTTAGAGATAAAAGTATCCCAGAACAAACATCCATCTTTAATGGGAGAAGTTAAAGGGTCTAAAATAATGCCCTGAAAAGCTGCGATAACTAATGGAGAGCTGACCACAATCAACCAGTCGTGAAAAATCAGGGGAAATCTTATTCAGCCTTGCGCAGGTTAGTGAGAAGTGTTGTGATGAGTGTTACAGATGAGCGTGGTCGTGCTGAATGCACCAAGGCAGGGGTAATGAGGAGAAGCCCTGAGTGGAGAAAAGCGGCTGATGGGGCCTTTCTTTCCCCATGGAAAAGTGTTTTCTAGATGTGGCTGTGCAAAGGCTCTGCAGAATCCAGCTGAATAGCAATGCATTGGAATAATGCCTCTGCCTCACTCTCAGTGCTGAAAGACTGTATTTCTGCTTTCTTTCTCTCTCCTGTTCCCCATTTACTGCTGCTCCTGTTTTTCCTCACTCTTACCTTCTTTGATGTTGTGCCTGAGGCTTACAGCAGTTTCCCACACTATAAATAAGCCATCCTCTCACGAGTCCTGTCCTCCTCGATTTCCTCCAAGGTTTACCTCTCAAACCCTCCTACGCCTTGTTTTGGATTGTGGAGTTGCGTGTTTCTTTATTGAGGTTGGTTTTTGTTAGAGGAGGTGGAGACTGGGTTTTAGGATGTGACGATCGTGAGGAATCTTAGGAGGGTGTACACAATTAAATGGAACGTTTGGGCACCAGTGCATCAAGTCTATTAAGGGAACATTTTGAATAACAGTGCTGTTTGTTTTCTTCCTAAAACTAAGAGAACTGTGGTGTTTGTAATTTTCCATTTGTTTTATAAAGTGCAAAGTGAAGGAATGTAAACATGTAGTTTCCATGGAATGATAATACAGGCATGTTGTATACAAAGAGTAGCTTTGAAAGGGCAGCATCATTCAAAATCACACCATGGTTTGTATTATATGAGGAGGTGTCTGACAGGATCATTTTCCTGTTCCTCTTGCAGTGCAAAGCAATCCTGGATTTGTCCTCCTCACAGTTACCTTGCCTTTCTTGAGGCAAAAGCACCAAACCCAGCAATTCTATAGGAATTAATAAAAAACTCTCTTGTTTTGGCATACATGAGAAGTTGTTAAGCCCATCTTTTAGGATACTGATAGCAAACCCCTAAACTTGAGTTTGTAGTAAAGAGAGGTTTCAAAGGATAAAGGGCCCTCCTGATAAAGGCAGGAGTCAAAATGAGGGACTTGGGAGGAAAGGCTGTGTGTGATGCCAGTGGCTGTGGTGTTAATTTGAGGAATTTGGGACAGCAGCCCCTTGGAGCTGTGCCCTTTGGTCACTCTGAGCACACACAGAGATTTGCTCTTACTCTTGTTGCTCTTGCTTGCAGCCTCCACACTGAGGACGAGTAAGTGCTCCCAGCTTATCTCCCCGGCTGCTTCTTGGCGTTCATGTCCCGTTGTAGTGCTTCTCCTAGCAGTACAACCACTTGCTTCCTACCTGGAGAGCAAAGCTTTTAGGTTGGGAGGTGACTGTATTTGTGTGTATATAAATGTGTTTGTAGATACATGTGTATATATTTATGTAGGCTGTTGGCTCCTCAAGGCCATTACACGTTTCTCAGCCTTCTCTTTTTACCTGCCTTCCCTCTCCCTGTTCTACTGTGTGACTTTAATCTTTACTATTAGTTTTAGGTTCAACTCCATGTGCCTAGCTGGGCTCCCAGTGCTGCTCTGCCTTGTTTCATCCTCTCTTGAAATCTACGTGCTTGTCACTGATGAATTACATTTATGGATCATTCTCCTTCTCAGTCAGCCACTCATCAAAATTCTGGTGTCCTGCACATTTGTGGGCTTAGAAAAGTCCTTAGTGCCACATTTTTGAGCAGTTTGCAGATTCCTCACTTGTTTAGGGGCAAACATACATGGATTTTACAAACCTTGCCTGCGTTCCTTTGTACTCATCTTAAGGAGGTTGCGACTTGGTGATTTAATCTTTGTCATAATACAAAGGTTGATAAGAAGGACTCATTATTATGCAATGTCAGTAGCATGTTCAAGATGTGTCCTTGTGCATGTTTTACATACAACCTATGTTATGCAAGTCAGTTATGGATTATACTGAAGACAAAATATGCCTGTGACTTTGAGATGAGAAAACTGAAATTCAGAGGGGATGGGGAAAGCCAGAAGTGCCCAGCTCAGAGATGGCAACAGTCAAACCCAGAAGCATTCTCAGTGTCTTGGATCTCACTGGAGACTGAGCCTAGCCCCGGGATCTTGTGCACTTGGTGGGTAACACGAGCTTTTTCCTCTCTTCCCAGCGGAATACGGTGGATCTGCGCTGGGATACCTGGACCACGTGCTGGTGATGGAGGAGATCTCCCGTGCGTCAGCGTCTGTGGGGCTCAGTTACGGGGCCCACTCCAACCTGTGCATCAACCAGCTCGTGCGCAATGGCAATGAGGCCCAGAAGCACAAGTACCTGCCCAAGGTACGTGGCTGGAGGAGGCGAAGCACTGAAAAGCATTTGGGTTCTGCCTGCAAGGATAAATGTCTTTCACAGTGTGTAACATCTTAAGCACCAGCAGATTTCAGTGACCAAACCTTAGGAAGTACTGAACTTGCCAAACTTGCCCTTCTCTAGCTTGTCAGTTTTTGTCCTAATAATCCATATTGACGTCATCCCGTGCGCAGGTCCTTGTCTGCAGGCAGCACAGCCCAGGTATCTGGAGCTGTGTTACTAAGGGAGGCTTTGAGGTGACCCTGGAGGATAGTCTTTCAAATTCTCAAATCATTTTGAGATCTCCGAATGAAAGTCACTGGTTTCCTATTTTATATTCTCCATTTCTCACTGCCCAAATGCTCGGTTTGTCTGTTAATTAACTACGTGTGAAACTTCATCATCACTTGGGGCATTGATGTTGTAACTCAGAAGCACATTAATTAGATTTCAGTTTTTAAATGCATGTAAAAACAATGAGCACATTGAATCCCAGCTACTGAGATTATCAGTGAAATTATCAGCACAAGAAACTTGATTTAAACAACGTGCAAAGTACAGTGTCACTTCCTCAAAGCACTGTGCAGCCTGCAAATGTGTAACCCCGAATTGTCCTCCATCCTCAGGTGTATTTTCATGCTTCATTCTCTGCCTTTCAATGAGATGTGAAGTCACTTCAGCTCTGACTTGTTTTGGTTCCTGACAGAGCACTTAGAGGTGCTTAACTAGATTCGAGCACTTCATGAGGACTTCTGTAGCAATGCACTGATGGATTGAATTGGTTGAACATATCTTAAGCATTGAGTCTGCTTTTTTAAAAAAAAGTAGAGATCAAAAGGAGGAGAGGATGGATGAAAGTACACAGGAAGGAAAAAAAAAAGGCAAGGAGAAAAGGGCAGGATGAAATAACAGTGAAGTGGAAGCAACAGCTCTGTCAGAGCCTGGTGTGAGCAGGGCCAGGAGCAGGGTCCATCTGCTGCTGTGGGGTGAGTGTGGGGGGACTGGGCTGTGAGAACATTGCAGAGAACTTCCCCATCCCTTTTCACCCCCTCGCTGGCCTTTTGTGTTCACCAGCTCCTGTTTGTGTAAAAGGGCAGCAGAAAGCCCAGGCAGGAGATGGGGACAGGCATATGGCTGCCTGCATGGTTCCTTGGCACCTTCCTCATGTGTTGTGCAAGCAAGGCTGTGCTTGTCTAGCTCAGACAGAGCTGAGTCACCCTTCTCATCCCACTGGGATTTGCTTCTGTTCCCTCAGCACAGCACAAGGGAGCTCCTTGCTCGGGCTGTGCCGGGAACAGTAGCTCTCGTTTGAGTTCTTGCAGAGAACAGCAACCGTGGAGGTTCAGTGCAGGAAAATAGGCAGGGGGGCTAAAGAGGGAACACAAACAATGCTGCTGGTCTTCATCTTTTGCTAATGTTTGCCTTTCTTGCAGCTAATCAACGGGGAGCACATTGGAGCCTTAGCCATGAGCGAGCCAAATTCTGGCTCTGATGTTGTGTCCATGAAGCTGAAAGCAGACAAGAAAGGTAAAGCCTGTCCTGTGCTGCCCAGGGAGGCGCTGGAGGCCCCATCTCTGGAGGTATTCAAGGAACATTCGGACATGGCACTCAGTGCTCTGGTCTGGTTCACAAGGTGGTGATGGGCCAAAGGTTGGACTCAGTGATCTTGGAGGTCCTTTTCCAACCTAAGTGATTCTGGGAATCCTGTTAGGGAATAAATGGAGTGGGAATACCAGTGTTGTTGTCATGAGCGAACAGATTTCACCTCTTGGCTTCCAGGAGACTACTTTGTTTTGAATGGGAACAAATTCTGGATCACCAACGGGCCGGACGCAGATGTTCTCATTGTCTACGCTAAAACTGACATGAACGCTGTTCCGGCCTCCCGAGGCATAACCGCCTTCATCGTGGAGAGGGTAGGTTTAGTCATTCCCACAGGATTTTAAAGCAGAATCCTTCATCCTAACTGCCTCATTTGGAAGTCAGCTGGTTTTCCTTCCATAACTGCCAGCCTCTTCCTCCAAGACAAACTCCTTTCTGCCTTTCAGGCAGGAAAGGAACATTTAATAAAATAAAATCTGGGATCAGTAAACCTTCTGATGGATGTAACTTCATTATTAGAATAGTTCAGTTACTGGCAGAGCTTCCAACCCTTGCTGTAGGAGACCTTGTGTTGGCAACTGTCCAAATTATTTATTTATTTATTTGCTGATTATGTGCATTAGAAAATGGGTGCACAGGGTTCATATGTGTGTGTTTGTCTGTCCATTTGCTTTCTCTGCACTTGCACTTAGACCTGGTCTTGTTCCTAGGTCACTTTATCTCCTTCCTGGCACCCTACACATGTTCCTGTGGTCAGTGGAATTTCACAGATCTCTCATGATTTTCTTTAGTCTGTTGGAACTGAGACGTGGAATGTATTTTTACTGCCTTGACTTTGCAGGGAATGCCGGGTTTCAGGACAGCCCAGAAGCTGGATAAGCTGGGAATGAGAGGGTCTAATACCTGTGAATTGATCTTTGAAGACTGCAAGGTCCCCGGTGAGTTGGGTTCAAATCGTGGTGGTTTCCTGTCTTCTTGATCAGATAAATTGGATCACTAATTAGGCACATGTTCAGCCCATGACCTGGAAGGCTTTGCAGATGCTTATCTGCTCTCTCACAGCCTCTGAGGGAGCTGGTGGAACTGGAAAAGTGCAGGGAGGAACTGCTGGATTGCAGGGAGGGATCACATCCCTTGTCAGGTCACTGCTCTTTCACCCTCATGGACCTAGTTCTTAACCACTGCTTCTCCAAAGCCTTGCTGAGGCTTCCCAAGAAACTTGTTTCCATTAGAGCTCCTGTCTTGTGTGGAGGTGAGCTACTTTGCCTTGAAGGTTTTTTCACTGAAGACTTTCCAACAGGCTTTTGTAACATTTTTGAGTTCTTTTGGGGCCAGGGCCTGAAAATGGACATCCTTTCCCCTCTTAGTACAGCAGAGGCCTCTGTAATAGCAATATTTGTTATTCCAGTGGCAATTTTTGTTGATAGAAAAATTCCAGCCTTTCTAGAGCAAATGGAGAAGATGTCTTAGCCAGAATCATAAAAATCCTGATTGCACATTTGCAGAGCAAGGAGCTCTCCTGCTCCCTATATACACCTTCAAAAGCTAAAGTGAGAGAGTTTCAGTGAGGTCTGACATGTCTAACTGTATTGGATCCTTCCACCCTGAAATCATAAAGGCCAGTGCCCCAGTGCTCTGATCATGTCCCAGGAGTCATCCACAGGGAACAGCATGTTCTTGTGGAAAGAGGATGATGACGTGGAGAAGCACATCACTGCAGTGTTGGAAGTTAACGCACTTGGCACTCTGGTCATTAATGCTCCTTCTGATCTTTGGATTTGGAAGCTGAAACAGTTTTTTCCAGGAAATTATTCAGTCATTTTTCATAGAATCTCAGGATGGTTTGGGCTGGAGGGAACCTTAAAGCTCATCCAGTCCCACCCCCTGCCATGGACAGAGACATCTTCCACTAACCCAGGTTGCTCCTCCCTTTGGTGAACACAGGCCCTCAGAGAGAAGCTTGTCTGAGTTTTGCACATAAATAAATCACTTTTCCTTTGCTCTTTGCAGCTGAAAATGTCTTGGGGACACTGAGCAAAGGAGTCTACGTTCTAATGAGTGGATTGGACCTGGAGAGGCTCGTGCTATCTGGGGGCCCCTTGGGGTAAGGGTTTGTTGTCTTTTGTAGGTTGTAAGGCCAGAAGGGTCCTTGGTGATTGCCAAGCCTGGTGGGGATCCCTTGGGGCCTGCAGCTCTTGGTAGGATGTATCCTGGATGGAGAACTGGGTTACTGGGGCAGCAGAAGAGGAGAGGCTGGGTCAGGCGTGGGAAGGATGCAAGATGCAAGGAGATCTTGTGGCTGCTGGATGTCCCAGTCAAAACCAGCACAGAACTCCAGCACCAGCACAGCTGCTCGACTGGACTCTCCTGGAGGTGCTCAGGGCCCTCTCAGCAGCCACCGCTCACTCACATGTGCTCTGCCTCATCCTTGAGCTCCCAGCTCCTCAGGCAGTGGTTTTCCAATTTTAAAGCATCTCTGTGGAGCCCCCTGTGAGGGGAAAGGGATGGGGGAAGCAATGCCAGAAAGAATGTTTGCAAGTCTGCCTGCCAGTGTCCACTGACCCTCCAGAGCAGGCTTTGGAAATGATCAGTCTTGATATAAAAATTTCCAGAGATGATAAATTTGCCTTAGTTCCCAGTTGCTGGCTTGTGTATCCTTATGTTATTACTCAGGGAATAACCAGCTCGTTTGTGTTATCAATTCCTTAGACTCTAACACACTATCCAGAGACTCACAAACTCGTTTGTTCTTCATTTATTCAATCCTTAGGCTCTCCAGTAATTATTGGCACCCCACAGTCCTTTTGTGCTCCCGAGTGGTCTCTCTGGGCTAATCCTCTTGTGGAAAGACCAACTTCCACAAAGCAAGAGGAGAAGTTTTTTCCCTCCTTGTTCTTACCTGTACTTTTTTTATGGTATTGGCTGGTACTCCTTGGGTTGGGGGGGCTCTGGAGATAAGCAGCACAAACTGTCCTGGCTGTGGTTGTGAGAAAGGTCTTCAAGTCTCGGTCCGCTGAATTAAAAGGTCAGACCTTCCCACAGGATGTCCCAAATGAGCACTAGGGAGAAATATGGGACTGTTGGATTTTATTCTTAGCCTTGTTTGAGTGGAGCTGTAGGAAGGACAGCAGGATATCACTTTAGCTATGAGAACCTTTTTGCCTTGGGTTATGCTTCCAAAGTTAAATCAGTATTAATTAATAGTTCTGCTGTTTTCCTTTTCCCTCTGCTCTTCTTAGGCTCATGCAAGCTGTCCTTGACCACGCAATTCCATACCTGCATGTCAGAGAAGCATTTGGACAGAAAATTGGCCACTTCCAGGTGAGGCAGAAAAGGAACTGGGAATTTTTGTCCTCTTTTCTCTTTAAAACTGAGAAGACTGAGAGCTTTGTTGTGGCGGGGGCTTTGCATGGAGAAGGTCACCTGGTGTTTATGCTGAGGCTGCATGATGTGATAATGAGTAACCTGGGCTAGTGGAAGGTTCCTGCTCATGGCAAGGAGATGGAACTGGATGAACTTTAAGGTCCCTTCCAACTCAACAAATCCTGGGATTCCCTGATGTGGTGAGAAGGTGGAAAGACCTCTGAGCCTGCTGCCCTGAGGTCTCTGTTGGTGGGTGAGGGACTGTGGCTGATATCTAGGGGTTTGTGAATTAACAGAACCTCCAGCTCCCTCATGTCTGCTGGGTCCATGTCTCCTCCTGTGTCTAGTTTCTAGATATTTTGGGGAATGTGTGGTCTCTCTCACTCGTGTTAATTAACATCCCTTGTCTTTGGGCCGTGCAGCTCATGCAGGGCAAGATGGCAGATATGTACACGCGGCTCATGGCATGCCGGCAGTACGTCTACAACGTGGCCAAAGCCTGTGACCAGGGCCACTTCAACGCCAAGGTGAGCTCAACTCCTACCTGGGCTGTGTGTCCTGGGGCAATTCCTCCAGTTCCAGAGCCTGAGCTGGGGGGAGCCTCTGTACAATGAGTCCTCACAGCCCAAAGGGTCTTTTTTGCACACCCAAAGTGCCTTTTTTCACTCACAAATTAAAGGCAAGCCTCCTTCTACAAGGCAAGAGATTTAGCAGCATCAGTAGGTGTTTATTGGAAACCCAATATGTTTATTGGAAGCCCAGACAGATGTCCTGGCTGTTGTAAGGGCTGTAGCAGTTGTTAGACATGTTGTCACCTCCACCTGTCACCACACCTCTGTTAGAGGAGGATGTTGAGTGTTTAACAGTGGGAGCACAGAGCTCTGCATCCCAAAACAAATCACGTTGGTCTCTCGGGAGATTGATGGGCTTTTGTGAGAGAGCCAGCTTCTCTTTTTTTTTAATTTTTCCTTCTATCTTCATGTGGCCTTTACAGACCTGCTGTGAGTGTTCTATAGTGACAGGGACACTGCTGGAGCTCCCTGTCCCTGTGCTTTGGGATCAAGTAGTTCAGGGTTCTTAGCAGGTATCTGTAGAGTGATGGCAGGGTGAGGGCAGCACAGGGACTGGAGACAGGCAGGTGACACCTTTCCTGACTGTCCCGTTGTGACTGTCCCATAGGACTGTGCCGGAGTGATCCTGTACTCGGCAGAGTGTGCGACGCAGGTGGCCCTGGATGGGATCCAGTGCCTGGGTGAGTCACTGACAGCTGGACAGAGCCAAGCACAGTGCAAGAGCATTTCCCTCTGCTGTCCCACCCTCTACCCTGAAGTCAGGGACAAGGAGTGACCTGTGGCTTTTTTTGGGTGGCAGGTGGGAACGGTTACATCAATGACTACCCCATGGGGCGCTTTCTGCGCGACGCCAAGCTCTATGAGATCGGGGCGGGCACCAGCGAGGTGCGCAGGCTCATCATCGGCAGGGCCTTCAATGCCACCTTCAAGTAACGTCACCAGTGTAGAGGCAGCACCGTGACCACCACGAGGCCTTGACCGTGAGGCTGGAGCGCACACCTCGGCTTCTTCCTGCCTGCCATTCCAGCATCGCCATTTGTGGAGTCCCCTCTGCCTGCTCTGGGAACAGATGCTGCTGGACAGGGCTTGGACAAAATGAATCAGACGGTACATGGAAGGAGGAGTGTTTTTTTCTCTTTTGTGGTCATCCTGATTGATGGTGTTCACAAGCTGTTGATTCTCAGCTTTGCAAGGCAGAGGTTCATCTCCTCACCAGGCAGGCTGGCAAGGGGTGTGCAGCCACTCCTGCACCCAGAAAATCAACCCAAACCCACCGAAATGGACAATGAGGGAACAACTTTGTTCCTTCCAAAAAGCCCTGAGTGCCATTAAACAGTTAGAATTTAGCATACTGGCATTGGAAGGTGAAACTTCCTGCTGTGACCTTCCAATGGGATTAATACCTTCCATTTTGGGAACTTGACACCAACCACATTGTGGGCTTGCTATCATGAACGCTTGAAATCATCTGTGCACAAGCAGCGTTTTAGGTGCTGATTCCTAAAACCTCCTTAAATCCCATGTGTGTTTCTTTGCAGAATTCCTTTCCTATTTGCAGAATTCCTTTCCTATTCCAGCTGCTTCTGGAGTTATTTGGGTGCAGGCCTGAGTTCTTGCTGCACTGACTGACTGCTCCCACCAGGTCATTCTCTGAGCTGTCACCATCCATCACTCTGGGGACAGTTAACACGTCCGAGCTGTGTTGTGACGTCCGTGAATGAAGCAGGCAGAAAGAGCTGACTTCTTTGGGGGTTGGTTCCCTCTGAAGGGTGTTGTTTTGGCCAAGCCTGTCCTCACACTCCACCTCTGGGCAGCTGAGCAATGTGTTTGTGAGTGATCTCAGTGCATCTTGTATCCAGAAAATTGGGGCTTATCCAGCTTTTAAAAAGAAATCGCACAGCATCCTGCCAGCCTTTAAGTGTGAATCACCAATCAAAATGGGCTGCTGGAAATGTGATTGAACAGTTAATTAAACTGTTAAAGAAGTTGCCGTGTAGGCAGCTCCCAGCAGTTTTAACAAAACTCACCTTCAACTGTGTGTATTTTCTTTGGTTGTGGTTGACGCCTGTCAACCAGGTGACGGTAGACTAACACAGAATTTTAAAATGCCACAGATTGAAGACCGTTCACTTTCCTGAATTGCCAGGTAGGTCACCAAGAGTTTATAAGAGTCACGAAGAGCCAGAAAGAGCTTCTAAACTCGTGGTAGTACCTTCCTCCAAAACTTCATATTTATTCAGCCTCTCAGCTGTCATTCAGGAAGTGTCCCAGGGTTTAATTTTCAGCCTAAATCTCTGGATAGAGGGTGGACAGAGGTGCCCTGTCAGGAATATTTTGTTGAGCTGCATCTGAAAATGCTGTGGAAGTGAACATTGAGGTGCACACGTACGGGAAATACTCGGTGCATTGCTGTACATGGATGTAAGAGTTTAGTTATGTGACCAGACATTTATGTTTTATCACAAAATTATTCCTGGATCACTGTTAAGATCCATTCCTGCCAGAGGTACTTTTCTAGGGAGTGTCAGAGCCATGACAGGGTGGTGTGAGATTCAGATTGTTAAAAATAGGTTTTCTAAGGTGGAAGGAACCCAGAGATTTTTAAACCTGTCCTTGAGCCCTGGAGAGGTCTGGTTTTAATACACATAATAAATAATGCCTTCACTTTCCAGGCTGATCAGCACCTTGGAGTTGAAGGTAAAATGAATCAATAGCTAACAAATCTTGGGACAGGGGCAGGGAGAGATTCATAAATCCTCAGCAGGGTTGTGTTATTCAAATCTCACTCCCTTCCACAGCAGCTGCCTTGGGAAAGGGATGGGAGAGCTTTTTTTGGGGGGGAAAAAAAAATCTTTATACTGTACTAATATAATAAGCTTTTGCTGTGGCCTGTGCTCCTGGAGGAGCCCCAGCAGAGGGGAGGTGCAGGCTCTGGTACCCACCAAAGCGCATCCAGGCTGGCAGCAGCAACTCCTATGGTGTTGCATCCCTCCCTCTTCCCAACCACAGCTTTTCCCCATAATTCTCATTTAAAAGAAATACATTTACAGAGATCATGCAGGCTGTGCCTCGGGCCTCCTCTGGAGAGCAGCAGAGCTAACAGGGAAAACACAGGGGGCCGTGCCGCTGGATATGATCCGAATGGTGTCTGCTGTGGATATGTGATGGAAATTGTCCTAGCCTGACAGCCTTTGGCTGGTGGCAGGGCTGGATGTGCTGCATCTTCCCTGTTTTTCAACATCCTTGCCCTGTTTGCAGCTGGCTGGCCACTGAGCAGAGAAGGCATGGAGAGCTGAGAGGGGAATTATTCAAGAAGGTATGCAGTGGGTTGACCCTGGCTGCGTGCCAGGCACCCACCAAAGCCTCTTTATCACTGCCCTCCACAGCTGGACAGGGAGAGAAAATAAAACAAAGGTTCCTGGGTTGAGATAACGATCAGGAGAGATCCCTCACCCAAAACTGTCAGGCAAAACTGACTTGAATTAGAGATGTTAATTGAATTTATTACTAACAAAATCAAAGCAGGATAATGAGAGGTAAAACAAACCTTAAAAACATCTTCCCCCCCACCCTTCCCTCCTTCCCTGCTGTAACTCCTCCCCCCACAGCAGCGCAGGGAGACGGAAATGGTGGTTACAGTCAGTTCATCACAAGTTGTTTCTGCTACTGCTCAGGGAGAAGAGTCCTTCTCGTGCTCCAGCGTGGGGTCCCTCCCACAGGAGACAGCGCTCCATGAACTTCTCCAGTGTGAGTCCATGCCATCGGCAGCAGTTTTCCACAAACTGCTGCATCATGGGTCATTCTTCCACGGGGTCAATCCTTCAGACTCAGGCTGCTCCAAGGTGGATCCCTCACAGGTTCACAAGTCTTGCCAGGAAACCTGCTCCAGCATGGGCTCCTCTCCCCATGGGTCTGCAGGTCCCTGCCCAGGCACGGGCTTCCTACAGGTTCACAGCCTCCTCTCAGGCATCCCCCTGCTCCAGTGTGGAGTCCTCCAGAGGCTGCAGGTGGATCTCTGCACACCCATGGCCCTCCATGGGCTGCAGGGGGACAACCTGCTCCACCATGCTCTGTACTACAGGCTGTAGGGGAATCTCAGCTCACACCTGGAGCGCTTCTGCCCCTCCTTCTGCACTGACCACACCACACCTTGGTGTCTGCACAAGGTTCCTCTCACATATTCTCACCTTACTCTCCTCTGGGCCCAATTCTATCTGCCTAATAAGATTTTTTTTCTTCTTCGATATCTTATCCCAGAGGTGTTACCACCATTCCTGATTGGCTCAGCCTTGGCCAGCAGCATGTCCATCTTGGAGCTGCCTGGAATGGGCTCTGCTGAATGTGGGGAAACCTCCTGGCAGCTTCTCACAGAAGCCACCCCTGTAGCCCCCTGGCTACCAAAACCTGGCCATGCAAACCCAGTACAAGGTAACAGTTTATTTCAGCAGTGTGGGATTTGGAATGAGGTTCAGTTAGTGACAGGAAGAGAGGGCATAGCCTCAAGCTGCACTGGGGAAGTTCAGGGATATAAAGAAGAATTTCTTTACAGAAAGAGTGGTCAGGCATTGGAAGGGGCTGTCCAGGAAGGTAGTGTAGTCCCCATCCCTGGATGTGTCCAAGGAATGACTGGACGTGTCACTCAGTGCTCTGGGCTAGGTAACAAGGTGGGGGTCGGGCACAGGTTGGATTCGGTGATCAGCTTGTGGTAGAAAAGCTGGCCTCACAGTGAGCTGAGGCACTGCCAGTGTTTGATCCAGAAGCTCAAGGGAAAAGTGGAAGATTTAGTGGGGAAGATCTCCAGTGTTCTGCCTCTTGCTTCTCAGGGCAGAAGGGACCACATCTCCTTCCAGTTTTGGACAGAGCTCGAGTTTAAACAGAGGCTGTGTTTGCAGGGCTGCCCACAGCGTGAGGGAGCTGTTTGCTTTATGAACACACCAGGGACATGGTGTTAAAATCTGTTTGTGAGGTAAAACTGCTGCGGAGGGTCTGTGGGGCCAGCTGGGCTTACAGCCCATCTGCCCAGGGAGCCACGGCCCCATCATGGGGCTGGGCTGTGGTTAAAGCAAATCTTGCCTTGTCAAGTGAGGTCAAACCACACCGAGAGGTGCAGGATGTGGGAGAGGAACTCATGTTTGCACGGCACCTCAGGCAAGGCAGTGGCTCTCTCCGATCCTCCACAGGGACCTGAGTGCAGTGGTTTACCTCCCAAAAAAGATGTCCTGAGTCCCGCTGGAGCTGCCAGATGGGATTCCCAGCCTACTGCATTGCTGTAGGACCACTGGCTCCCTCTCAGCAGCTCCCTGGAGAGCCACCCTGTCCCCTGCTCTGTCCCAGTGGCTGTCCCTCCTGCTTTCAGGGCAATCGGGAGCGTGTGTGTTTGTGTGTATGTGGGACAGAGGATGTGGTTTCTTGCCTGTGGAGCTGGTCCATGAGCGGAAGGGAGGCTTTGGTAACCTGTGGGAAGGATGATGTTTCCCTCCTGTGCTGAGCTTTGAGCAATTTCAGTACAGGGTGACACATAACGAAAGTGTCATCGCGTCCTGATTTCACTGTACAGAGTTGTGCTGAAGCCAAGCCCTACAGTGATGCTCCATCCCTGTTCACGAGCCTCCCTCCTGCTTCTGCATCCCTCCTGCAGGCCAGAACGATGTGTTATTCAAAACCTGTGTGTTTAGACTCCCGCTCGCCCCAGCCTCCCCGGGGCTCCGGGCAGCACTCGCTGCGGTTCAACGCCGCCGCCGGAGCAGGGACCTGCTGCTGTGTCACCTCCGTGTTGCCACATGTGGGCGATGAGTCGGTTTCTTTCCCAGGCTGGAGCGAGAGCCCACAGAGCCACACGTATCCGCTGTCACGGATGCAGGCAAAGAGCGTCCTGGCCGCTCTGTCCCTGCGTCCTGCCCGGCAGCTGCCCGCTCCGCCCGCACAGCTGTGCCGGCCACGCTCCTCTCGCAGCGAGGCACCCGCTCCTCCCGGCCACGGCCCCGCAGGAAGATTAGAAAGAGATTTCTTTTCAATCTATACAAGAATTCACAACTGTGAAGGGGAGACAAAAACATTCTTGAGCCGAGGGGACAATATTGTGCGAGGGAGGCCCGGGGGGGCTGCAGGATTACTGTAGCGCAGCCGAGGGTCGCCCCGCTTGCACCTGCTGTTTGCTGAAAGGCTGATGCTGAGCAACAAGCAGCTGATGCTGAGGCCCAGTTGTCAGCCTGAATGGGGGAAAAAAGGCTGGAGCAGCGTGCTCGCCAAAGGGAAATGGCAGGCGGCCCAGTGCCAGCGGGAGGAGGGAGCCGGCAGTGAGGGGACAGCAGCCGGCTCCCTCTTGGCACGTGGAGGTCCAGGCAGACCCGGAGGTGTGAGTCTGCCTTAGGATCTGTCATTCCAAAGGCATCCAGGAGAAAGGGGATGATCACGAACCTCTGAAGACGTTGAGAGCATGAGCTCTCCCCAAACCACCCTGCTAACTCCAGAGCTGAGCTGCCACGATGGGCAAGAGATGATGTCCCCACCAAACCTGAAACTGAAGTAGCACTGCTGCAGGACACCCTGCCCTTGGCCACTGCTGTCCCCCAGGCAGGAGGAAAGGTACTTTTCAGGAAGAATTTCTTCATGGAAGGGGTTGTCCAGCATTGTAGTGGGCTGGCCATGGACGTGGTGGAGTCATCATCCCTGTAGGTGTTCAAGGAACAACTGGACCTGGCACTCAGTACTCTGGTCTGATTGACAAGGTGGAGATTGGTCACCAGTTGAACTGGATGGTCCTGGACATCTTTTCCAACCTAAATAATTCTGGGATTCTCTGATCCTGCCATTTGTGCTCACAGCCCCCACTCTGGTAGGGACAATGACAGTCAGATAGATGTGCCCTGAAGCACAAGGATCAGAGTGGCACTTGGATCACTCAGCGTTGTCACCCAGAGGTGCTGAGGCACCTTGATCTCTCTGGGCTGTACAATGAGCACTGAATGACCCTGCTCAGCTTATCCATGGAGCATCACTTCTGTCTCCAGCATGCCCACATGGAGCAGGGCAGAGAGAGAAGAGAGAGTTTCTGACGGGTGTCTCTGAGCTGAGGGGCTCGGCACAAGCACAGCCCCATTCCTCCGTGGAGCTGTCTGGTGGCAGAGCTGGGACTGCCCGGAGAGGGATTTTCCAGCCCTCTGCTGCAGCTGCCTCCCAGAAGAGAGGGCAGGAGTGAGTGTGTTTTCCTGCAACTGTTGGTGGGATGGAAATAATCCTCGTGCCCTGCGTGTCTACAGGGTGAAGGGGGCTGTACTGGATTGATGTTCCCCCTGTGAGCCAGCCTGTGCCAGGGGCATTGGGAAACAGCCTGTGTCTTTTCTGTGACTTGTTGCAGAGCTTGGAGCTTCTCCGGAGGGACAACAAGCCCAGCGTTGATCTGAAGGAAAGGAAAGAGTGGTAGCTCCCTGGTCAGTCCAATGCAGAGGAGAAAAGCAAATGGTTATTTTTGCAGCCTAGCAGGGTCCCTACTGTGATTTAGTGCCTGGATGCTCCCGCTGGCATGAAGAGAGGGAGCTGCACAGAGGGGATGGCCTGGCCCCACCCCTGCCAACCAGACACGTTCAGGAAATCCCCAGGGATGATTTTTTTTTTGCTTGGGCAGAGCTGAAGCTTCCAGCACTGGGAGCCTCCGTGCAGCTCCCCTAGGCCCCCGCTTCCCCAAGGAGCTAGCGTCGCGTCAGCGCTGAACACGCTCACCCGGGGCTGGTGTTCCCAGGAGCCAGTGTTTCCAACACGGCTCCACAGAGCTTCCTCCTGGGACCATAAGGATGTGCAGAACTCGAGGCTAATAAGGTCTTTCCTGGATCTTTATGGGGACCTTCTGCTCTGTGGGCAGCCCTGGCTCTCACATCCCTGCTGAGATGGGATATCACTCTCTTTGCTGGGATCACTGTGTCAACGGGAGTAGCCAGTATCCGCCTGGGACTTGGTACTGGTTTCTCCCCTGCAGAGGCGGCTGCGTTGCAGCATGCCAGGAGCACCTCCTGTACAGTTACTCAGCATGTCTTGGAAAACTGGAAGTCTTTCTGCAGCTTCCACAAGTTGCTTTTGTTCTTAGAAAACCTCCATCATCTCTATTTTCTCCATGGCAGCATCTCCTGGGAGCCAGAGGCAGGATCAAGCCCTTTTTGCCTGTGTCCTTTCCACACAGGTCAGAACCTCAGCACTCCTGAGTGCCCCAAAACTGCTGCTGGCAGCACATTGGTTCCCCCTTCCTCTGCTGCCAATCCCGGGTCCAGATGGAGGTAAACATCCTCAGAGTGATCCTCGGGGGCAGGAATCCTTTGCCTCCTGCTTTTTGCTTGATGTGCCTTTGCTCCCAAGCCGGGCTGCACTGGAGGGAGGCTGTGCTCTGGCATGGAACTCATGCCAGGAAGCCATCAGGAGCCACAGACAGGCAGATGACTGAAAAGCCAACACGTTACAGCAGGGCTGGTTTGAGTTCCAAAAAAGCTGGTTTTGGTGAAATGCAAAAAATGCTGCAAGTTCAGGCAGGTTCCACCCCCTGGCTGTGGTTTGTGAGGGTGGGGGTGGCACTGAGCCCCCAAAACTCAGGTCCTTGGAAGGGCGCAGGGCAGAACCAGCCACAGCATCCCTTGGGAAGAGAAGGTTCATGGATTAGCAAGATCTTGCAATTCCAGGGACTCCTTACCTCCATGGCAGCTATGGGTTTGCCAAGGGAATTTATTTACCCCTATTAGGTGCGCACCTTCCCCACCAGATGAACTGAGCCATGCTAAGGGGTTAAGTAACTTGCCCAAGGTCACCAGGGTTGTCTGTAGCAGAGAAGAGCAAAAATCCTGTGGGCTCCTGAGTCACCATCATTTTTGACCCATCTCATGATTAAAAAATGCATTTTGGTGCTTCTGGGTCTGGATTTGGTGTCCAACCATCACTGATTATTAAGCCTTTCTCTGTGGAATTAAAACGCATTTTAAATGCTCAACATAGTCCCTTCCCTCCCAGGGCCCCAGTATAACCCAAACAGGCTCATTTCCACTACAGGTGGACCAAGACCAAAATCAGCCTCATTTTCCTCTCCCTGCCTGATATTGAGGTGGGATAACAAGGCAGAAAAGACACAGAACAGCCAAAAAGAAGAGACTGAGCACAGTCTGCATGGAGGCAAGTCACCGCTGTCCTCAGACCAGTGTCTTTAATTGCTGCATCTCTTCTGCCTGTGCCCAAGGAGCTGATCCCAGGTGACTCCAATGGACAATGTCATTTAAATCAATTATCTCCCTATTTGGAGCCATCCACCCTCTCCCTCCTTCACCGTACAGCCACGAGCCCCATAATTTATTCATCCTCGGCTGCACTTAAACATCTGCTCCCCTGCCATTTGAGTTTGGCAGAGCATTAGCTTTAAAATTTCATGAAACATAGTGCAGGTGGCAAAATCAGAAATTAAGGATTATAATCATGGCAAAGCCCAGTTGGTGAGCTGGCTCCAGCTCAGGACAAGAGACGCCAGGAGAACTCCTGGGGATTTAGTGCCCCTCAGGTGTTCAAATCACATTTTTGTTCCCTTTTCCCAAAGACTAGGGGGAATTTTATATCCTCACTGCTCTTAGGTGGATGTTAACGTGAGGGGAGCAGCTCGAGCTCATTGCTCCTTGGGTTTTGTTGCTCCGTTGCTGCTGCTACAACATTTTTCTGGCCAGAGGGTTGTTTTTGAAGGGTGATGTGTCCCCTGAAAGGTGCCTGAAGACATCTTTGCCCACCAAATTGGGATTATCAGGATTTAATAGTATCCTCCACCCCAGCCGTGCTTGTGGGAAGAAGGAACCACACTGGAGCCGTGCCACAGTTCCCTCTCCAGCCCTAGAGATGGGCTACGAAGTAGGGATGAGGTGCTGGAGCAATGCTGGTTTTAAGAAAAAATCAGAAATCCATATGTCCCCAATCCCTGCTTTCACCACAGAGCCACAAGCCTCTAAAACACATTGGTTATCCGCAGCGGTTCCCTGTGTTTATAGCTAATGAAGAGAGCTTTGGAAAGAAAATATTTGCTTTAGCAATTCCTCTTTCATCTATTAACCCAGTTTCCATCGTTGCGCAGAGCTGGGTCGGAGGGATAGAGGAGCAGGAGGGAGGGCAGGGGGCTGGCTTGGGTAGGTTAGAGGGAATTGAGAGACCTCTGTGCCTCTGGATCCGGTGATGATGATGCTGCTGAAGAACTTCAGGATCCAGCAATTTCTGAGCCATCAGATATCCTGTCCTGCAGAGGAGGAGATCAACTCCTACTAGTCTTCCCAAGTGTTAAGAGGAAGACCAAGGGGATTATTTAGTGCTCAGCTGTGCTTTGATGCCTGGGAAGCTTCTGGAGTACGGGGGGTTTTAGATCTATTGAAGCACCTGGCAGATAACCAGGTGATAAAAGAACCAGCGTGGGTTTGTCACACAGAGATCACATCAAACCCCTTGAATTCTCCTCTTTGCCGAGGAAACTGGATGTGTGGATGAAGAAGCCACCACAAATGAGACATATCCTGACTTTAGGAAGGCTTTAGACCTTGTGTGACATTTTGGGAAGGAAACAACGCTGTTTGGGCTGGACACAGACCCACTGCGCTGCATGGCTTGCTAGAAAATTCTCTCGCAAAGGCACAGCCAAGCTCCAGCCTTTGGCAGGGCTTTCAGGGGCTTCTCTCCACAGCAGCCTCCTGTTTGGTCCCCTGTGTTCAATCTCCCTGGATCAAGGGTGTTGTTTTAAAGAGAGGAACCGGTCAGCTCTCCAAATCCAGTCCCTGTGCAGCAGGAGGGACTTGCCTGGACACCACCAACCCTCAGTGCTGGGTGAGGAGGCACCAATCTGGGCAGTCCAGGGCTGCGCAGGTTTTAACGTAACAGAGAACAGCACAATGATGTTTGGTATAGGGGTGATCCACTCATACTCAAATGTAGGGCAAGGCATAGGAGTAAACATGCACTGATGGAATTTTCAGGTTATGCTTTGAAGTCTCAAGGGTTTGGGGCTTCAGTTTTTTTGGGCNAGGTTATGCTTTGAAGTCTCAAGGATAGGAGGAGGGGAGGAGCCATCTCCAAGGGTTTGGTGCTTCAGTTTTATTGGGTTTATGGAAGGAAAACAAGTAGGGGGAAAGAGGGTGGCTTTTAACCAGTTTTATCTCCACAGGTTTGGACAAGGTTCCCATCAGGACCTGCCTTGTTCCCCGTTTTAGCTTTGTAAGTTCATACAGCTCTGGATTCTCACAGGGCAAACTGAACTTTACACTGTAAGTGACACTTTCTAGCAACTTTTCTTCCCATGAACTCAGAAAGGTGCTTTTATGGGATGGGGGCTGGCTGGAACTTATACCAGCATTCTGAGCAGACCAGTGCCCCAATTCCCCCTGTTTTTGGGGTATAAGGCAGGGCTGGGGCAATCTCTGACCACAGTGATGGAATAAGGAAGATTTATCAGCGTTGCTGCTCTCAGGTGAAGTTTGGGAAGTTCTTACCACACCAGCCCCTCGCACCCAAATGCATCCTCAGCACCCCCTGGGGAGTTTTGTACTTCAACAGTCTCCACTAGATCTTGCCTAAGCCCAGACACAGACTCAAAGCTGTGAGGAGCCCTGGGCGTGGGTTCCTGGGCAGGAAGCCTGTTTTGGGGTGTCACTGGGAGTGAGGCTCTGGGGACAGCTACACCAGACCTGGATGGAGATGGGCAATAGTGGGGAAGGCTGTAAATAGGACAAACCCAGCGGGACCGTCAGTACCTGAGGACTCCAAGGTACAGATCCAGCACTTCCATGTACCCCCAGTGAGCCAGGCTTGCCCAGGGCTTCATTTCCAATTCAGAAACCAGGTCCCTGCAAGTGCAGAGCTGTCACTTTGATGGAGCAATCTGTAACTTTCCTGCCTAATTGTCAAAGCACAGCACTCAATCCAGGGCACTCTTCCCTCGGGAAAGTGGCTTCTCCTACCTGAACTGGCAGGAGAGCAGCCCCAGGAATTGGGAACACTGCATCATTCCCATGGCAACAGCCTGGGAGGCTGCGAATGGAGAATTATGACTTTGTTCCCTGTTCTGGCACAAGGAGAAGCTGGGCTTTACGGGATTAAGCAGATCCCAGCTCAAACATCCAGGGTACCACTGGAGGGAATAATGAATAGTAATAGCAGAATAAATGGGTTTTGATCCAAGGCTCTGTCCAAACAGTATGAACAACCCACTTTGTTTAAGTTTGGTCGGTTTCCAGGCTGAGTGTGAACCCTTTGCGGGTTTCTGAGCTGGGACAGGAGCAAGGCTGTGCCACCATTCACTTCACAGACACTTCTGAGGAATAAACTGGTCATTAAATGTGAGGCCAAGAGTGATCACTATTATCCAGGGGTTCCTGAATTAAAGTTCCCTTTACCCCAGGCACCTTTGTATCTCAAAAGAGCAGAAATCTTCACACTGCAGGAATACTTTGGTGGACTACAAGTCCTCACATGAGGATCTGATAAGGATATTTGGGTCAATGACTATTTTTGCAAGGGCTGCAGCAGCCAGGACATTGAGATAAGCCTGTGGCTGAGCCCAGGGCTGTGGCCACCTGCAGCCATGGGGCCCACATCCTCCTCTGCAGCAGCTCCCCCATTATCCTGCACTCTTGTCATCCCTCACTCCATCCCATGGAAAGATCCTGCCATTAGAGAGGTGGACAGGACCTCAACATGGATGCCTGTGGTGGCTCTGCCTGTTTTCCAGTTTTTTGAGCATGGCTGTTCCTCCCCTGCTATGGTGTCTCCTCACCAGGGTTCTTCTGTTCTCTCCCCACAGCGCCAGCACTTGCTCAAGGATCCATCCCCTGACAGCCCTGTGCAGCCCATGTCCCTCAAAACCCATCCTGTGTTTCAAAGTCTGGAGGAAATGGAGTGCTGACTCTTCCTTCTTTCCTTTCCTTTTTCTCTCTCACTGCTATCAAACAAGAGTGAGGAAAGGTGTAGGAAAGGAAATTAAGGAGGTGCTGCCCATCCAGGGCACAGCATTTTCCCCAGCCAGTTGCACATCCTCCAGATCCATCCCCAACCCAGATGACTCTCCACAGCAGCTCCAAATCCCTGAGCACTGCCTGATTTACTTCTCATACGAGACACCATCGCCAGATAAACCCTCCTTTGCTCCCATCTCTGCCAGACAAACCCTCCTTTGCTGCCATCTCTCCCTTTCTGAGTATTTGTTATTTTAAGCCAACCCCTCAGGGATTCAATTTCTGTGCAGAATGTGGGGATTTAGCCACACAGCCCATGTTAATGCTAATAGGATTATCATAGAATCATGGAATCGCTTAGGTTGGAAAAGACCTTTAAGACCATCGAGTCCAACCGTTCCCCCAGCACTGCCAAGGCCACCACTAAACCATGTCCCTAAGAGGGAGATTTGCACAGGGGAACTCCAAACCTTCCCACCGGGTGCCTGATGTATGGCCAACAAGGGATGGAGATGCAGCAGCTTCAGACTGTGAGTGTTGAGCCCAAACTCACCCCCCAACCCCTGGGATGAGGCAGAGGATTAACAGATATGTGTGTGTGTATTTTCCCCCGACACTGAGATGTTGTTATTGTGTTAATGAAGATTTTGGAGCTTTTCCTGATGTCCCACAAAAAGCTCATGGAGATATTAGTTCCTCCTTGTGCTGATCTTGCCTCCAGCTGCTGAAAGTAAGGAATGAAAAACAACCCTCAGGGCTGAAAACATCTCTGAATGGGACTCTGGACTGGCTTCAGGGTGCTGGACATCTTTGGGAGCTTGGGGACAAGGAAACGGTAAAGCATCCAGGAGTGATGTTTTCTTTTCACATAGGAAAACAGGAATGTCCCTGTGTCCCTGTGCTGGTAGAAGTGTGAAGGAGCAGACACATCTCCCCCACTGACGAATGTCCCTGTCTCCATGTCCATGTGCTGGCACAAGCTCCCACCCACCTGAGGGACACAAAAGAGAGATGAAGATTTCCTGCTGATGCAGCTGTTTCTCTGGAAATGCAGATTGGCTGAGCGATGCCTTTGGGATTTCTTATTAGGTTTTTCCTGTATTAATTCTGTGCAAGGAGTTGTACAAGCAGCCACGGGTTTGTTCCCACTGATTTTTCCAAGCTGACCACAGCTGAAGTGTTTGCCCCAGCCCAACAACCCACAGAGGGGCGAAGGACCGGCGCTGGTTCTGCCGCAGCCCATCCCACAGCACAGATGGTCCCATAATTGCTACTTGCTTTCCCATCCTGACTTTCTGGGACATGTGTTTTGCATTGTGATCCCTGTAGCCTCCCTGGTTTTGTGAATCACACTTCATAAAAGAATGGCTACCTTGGGAATGCAAGGCAGGACATTTATCCTTCCTGTGCATGGGAGTTTGTCACTCCCTGCCACGGCCCAGCTCATAAAGCAGAGTCCTTGCTTTTAATCCTGATTTTGCAATCTACTGAAGCACACACATTCACCTCCATCCACCGCAACACTCAGGGATGTTCTTAACTTAGTCCTGTGATTTTCTGCTTTAATTTAATCCAGTCTCATTTCCTGACTGTGCTGGTCCCCACTGAGCTATTCTCATTGTCCCTCTGTTTTTTCCCTCCATCAATAAATTATATATGTTATATCTATTATATATTCCTTACTAAAGCACTTTAAAGTGTTAAGATGAGAGGTGAAATAAGAAATAGAACACAGCAATCCCCTTTCATTTGCTGAACTTCCTTGGCACTGCTGCTTCATAGACAATATCAGATATAAACAACATTTTGAACTTTTCTAAAACTAAAATAAATTAAAATAAATGAAACCTTTGTAGCAGCAATGGCAACAAAATGCTGGAGATGATTCCCTGAGACACAAATACAGCAATTTGGATTTTTCCAGGTAGGTAATGAGATCCTGTATGATGCCTCTGTGCTGGCACAGCCCTCTCCTCCAGCCCGAATCCCTCCTGGCTTCTTCCAATGGAAAAAGGGGAATATTTCACCCAGCTAAAAATGAGCAAATGCTGATGTTTAAACAGAAATCTCGGAGGAAGCTGCCTGTGTAACCACAGCTGGTTTGCTGCAGACCTGAACACTCACAGCCAATTTGCTTTTTTGGTGTAATAGAATTCCAAGTCAGTCCATGGAGATCCACCAGGGATTCATTTGGCCTTTTGCAGTTAGTGGGTTAACCCTGGAAGGGGGAAGGAAAGGAGGGGACCACCACAACCCATCTCTTTGCCAGCAAGCCAGTGCAGCACCAGCACCTTTTCTGCGGAGACATCAGGAGGGATGGGATCACACAGCTGGATTTAGGGATGTTTCTTGGTGAGGGAGATGCCTGGAAACGGCAAGGTCCCCATGGGATGCAGCTGAGATGTGCTGAATTAAAGACTTTTTAACGCAGCCCTGTCACTGCAGCCAGACAGGGGCCACATAAAGACCCAAGGATGGGTTTATCCCCATCTGCGGCCACAAGGCTGTTTGGGAAGGTGGGGCTGGCCATCCTCCCCCTCACAGATGTGCCGGGCTCTTCCCTGCAGCCAAGTCCTTCCCTGAGGCCCGGCTGAGGAACCAGTCGGTGCAGGATCCTCCACATTGCTGCTCTTAGTGTGTGAGTTTACTCGGATTAAGGCTGTTGCTTAAGCTTCCATGCCTATTTGCAAGCTGCCGGTGGAATGGGAGCTTTCCATCGGTTTGTGGCTGTGCAGGAAGCTCTGGTGTTCCCAGGGATGCACTGCCTCCCCACTTGGATTAAAAAGAGGTGCTGCCAGCCTCCTGCCAGCACGGACACCGAAGCTGCAGGTTCCCTTTTGCTGTCCTTGCAGCACTGCTGGGGGATTTTTCCTCTTGGATTTCCTGTGACTTTTTAAAACTCACCACAGTTGTCTCTGAAGGTCAGAGAGCTCTGAGTGTGCTCTGGGGTGTGCAGTGCAAACACCCTTCTCCCAGCCTGACCCGCGTGAGATGCTGGGGCTCTTCCCAATTCTCCTGTGGGACAAAAAAAGTTTTTACTCCTGAAACTGAGAGTCAGAAAATTCAAAGGTCCTTTTCTCTGTTTTCCCTGTGTTAACGGTGAAACCATCTTTTTCCTTCTTTCTGTTTAGTGCTGGCTCAGCCATGTGTACCTACCCCACCCCAGTATCCCATCCCTATCTCACCTGGAAGTGAGGGANTCTTTCTGTTTAGTGCTGGCTCAGGTGTGTGTACCTATCCCACTCCAGTACCTGGAGGTGAGGGGTGCAATGAGGGACAATCCCTTAATCCCTGCTGGTTTCTGGCCCTGCTCCCCCACAGCCATGGGGCTTTACAACCCCTTTTACCAACAGGTACAACCTCAGCAAGGTGCTGCCACAGCCCAAATTGTGAGTTGAGGACAAAGATCCTTGTTGTGCTGCTGTTCAGATAGTCTATAGCCCTGGATGTTATCCCTTTCCCAAAAAATAGGCCAGAATTTGGGGTAGGAAGATCTCGTGTCGGGGCTTTGGTGGTTTGTTCTCCCCAGTTAATAAGGGAAGAAAAAGCCCAAACGCTGCATCTCGGCTGCCTCCGCCTGACAGAGGCTGTAGCCCAGCAGACGCACAGACATATTGTTCTGGAATCAGCAATTAGCTTCCCATTTTTCCCCCTCATCGCTCTGAGAAAGGGACAAGGAAAGGCCCCACTTCAGAATAAATTAGTATCTCAAAAGAGTGGGAGCTCTGCAGATGGCTCCGTTGTGCTTCCCACTCTTGTGCAGCTCTGGAGCACACAGTTGCCCATCCTCAACCTGTCTATTGTCCAGATGTTCTCGTATTCCAAACACCTGGAAGAGGGAAGGTGGCCTCACCTTCACTTTCCCCAAAAAGTGGCTGTTAAATTATATTTGTCATCAAACTTCAGCATGAATTTTGCCCAAGTGTTTCCCTCTGGAATACTGTGATACTGCAGGTTTACTGCTTGAGTTTCAGGGTGGTTTCAGAACTTCAGAATTCCCAGATTCTTCACTTTTCTGCTTCAAATATCATTCTGTTTAGCTATGGGAGTCTGAGGTGGTAGATTTTGAAAGTCACTTGAACACATCCAACAACTGGAGTAAGTGTGCTCTGTGTAATACCAAAATTGAACTCACTCTGATCTCAGAGTGCTGTGGTTTCCCTCCTGCTCCTGTGGCTCATAGCAGAGGGAAGAAGTCCAATAAAATATAATTTTTAGGGAACAATTTGGCAGCACTATGAGCTGCCTTCACTTTTCAGGTGTGGAGCGGCTCTGGTCTGAGGAGACAGAACCTTTGTGCTTGTGGAGTGGCTCTTGGTGATGTCCAGCTGCGTTAAACAGAGCTGGGAAAAGTCTCATCCAAAGGCTGCATTTCCAAAGGGCAGCAGTGAAATGCTGTAATCACAGAATTCCATAATGAAATTCTGTAATCACAGAATATCCTGAAGTGTAAGGGATGCACAAGGATCATCCAAGTCCAACTTGTAAATAGTATCAGAGAGTTTTTAAGGAGAGTTGCCCTACTGCACCTTGAGGGCTTCCAGGGGTGTAGCTGTTATTTATTTTTCCCTGCTCCATCACCAGTGACTGGTATTTGTTTCAGGAATAAGTGTCTCCAAATAGCTGAACTTCCCCTCAATCTTCTCCTGTGTAACATCTGGATCCTGCAACAATCATACCACTGCTTGATCCTGCTCTTGTTTGCAAGATCCCTGTGGACCACCAGAACAAGGCAGGAAGTATTTCAGGCTCTTAGGTCTCCTGCAGTTTAGTTGAATTTCAAGCAGACCATCAGGGTCTCACCCTCATTGTGTGTTCATTTATCTCCTTGAGCCCCGTGGGTTCCTTGTTCCATGTGCCGGTTCCTTCCCAGCTGTTTCCCAAGTTTAAAAGAAATAGGACAAATTTGGTACTGGAACAGGCTCCCCAGGGAAGCGGTCACAGCTCTGAGCCTGAGAGAGCTCAAGAAGTGTTTGGACAATGCTCTCGGGCATATGGTGGGATTTTGGGGCTGTCCTGTGCAAGAGTAAGAGTGGGGCTCCATTCCTGTGGATCCAGCTCAGGAGATTCCATGATTCTACGGAAAAACCCCATTCTGCAACTGATGGAGAGGATTCAGTGATGGGAACTGTGGTACTGCTAAAGATACTGATCAATTAACTTCCGAGGCTTACTGGGTCTGCTTTAGGGCTTTAAACTCATTTATTCAGGGAAATACGGAGTTTTCCAGATGTTCTCATTGCTGCCAGGTGTCACCCGTTGGTAAGACTATGGAAGCCATGGACACATGAGTGTCCCAGTGAGGACAGGTTCTGTGGGGAAGCTGTGGGACACTTGAGAATTCCCTGTCGGCCTTTTTCCCTCTAAAATGCAACGGGATATTCCCCTGGTGCTGACTCACAGGGCTGCTCAGGGACAGCCACCACAGGGGATGTCCGTGGCCTTTCCAGTGCCCATCTCGGGGTGGGAATGATGGGCGCTCAAACCCACTCTGCCTTGTGCCTCTCCTCCCTGGCAGCTCTCAGCGGAGCTCTTGCCGGACCCCTGGGGCTTCCAACTTTCCCAGAGTTTGCATGCAGGGCTCGGTTTAAGTGTGACTGCCCCCGGGATGCGCCGGGCACACCCGGGAGGTGTGAAGGCGTCCCGGGCGCCTCTGAGGGACCCACGGGGGGGGTCCCTGACAGGCGCGCGGGGCCGCTTCACGCCCCCGTCCTGTGAGGGAATCGCGGCCATCGAGGGGCTCCCCCAGTGCTCTGGTGGGGCGGTTATCCCGCTTTTCCCGGTTATCCCTGTTATCCCGCGCCACGGGCGAGGGGCGGCAGCGTGGGGGGCTCCGCGAAGGGAGTGGGGGGGCGCCGAGGGGGGCT